>JAOCNA010000012.1:4945125-4955490 GCA_026546675.1 Papilio helenus | reverse complement strand
ATTGCGTCTGGTGGTCATTAGTCGGCGGGTGTCGGCGGGCGCGGAGAGCGGCGTGTTGTGGGGCCGAGGTGCGTTCGTCGCAACTAAATAGTAGAATTGGCTGCGAAACAATCGCCAACAGCTGTGCGATAGTTTAGTCAAATGTGTGCGCCCGCTCTTACTGAATAGTGGTTGTGTCAACCTCGATAGGCATTTTACGTCTTTGTCATCTTTGAATCAGACTTTCAACTTATAATATTCGCTGAACGTAACGATACTTATGTAACATATTCGTGTAAAACAATACTTGAATATGCTTACATATTGCAAGCGACAGTTTTAACAATGGAGTTCAGTTGCAAAAGCGCTTGTTAGTGGTTGCGCGAGCTGCGGCAGTCGCCTCAAAGATCGGTGTTAAAATAATGAGCGGTATGGATCTGTAATATTATTTATAACCCAACGTAGCTTCGCTCGGGAATAAAAACTATCTTATTCGATTAAAGAAAAGAAGTCGATTTCTCGAAATTTTCCCTCCAATGATAGCTCTAATTAGTTTTTTTTCAGCCAATTGAGGGCTCTTCTTGATAGCACATTCTTTGAAAGTAGACTAAGTACGCATGTCTTTGAAGGGAAGTCCAATAAATACCGATCTTTCTTCACATCCATATTGGTTCTAACAACCTGTATACGTCAGTGTTAATTGCTTCTATCGCCAGTATTTACAAGCGGAAACATTCTCAATGGAATAATTAATGAACGTGAGCGGAAAAAGGAAACAGAACCGTATATGATTTATCGCAATTCTAAGAAATAAAAGAAATGTTGATCGAAATATCTATAACAATGTCGTAGTAATTGCACCAAGAATTGAATGTCACATACATACATTCTGGATGAAATGGTTTTAGAGTGGAACAAATTGGATCGTTTGTTGTTAGATCGTGGTTCTGTGTTGAGTTGTCAATATTTTCAGTTTTAATCTTTGTAATATTGCACGTTTTTAGTCATTTTTCGTCAATAAGTTTGACAATAGATATATTTGAATGGATTGTACTTTCAGAAGCGTCTTCACTTACTGCTATATAAAAACAATCATTTTTCACTTTTAATTGACGTGCGATCATCACACTTAAATCAAATTCTGGCTGTCAGATTATAAGATTGGCCATTTACGGAGATGAAAGTAATTTGCTGAGAACAGACGAGGCTCCGTTATTAAATCATTTATTATTCAGATCAACGAACTGTTTCGTTTGTTCGTTTTTATCCAAAAGGGAATATGTATACTTTATATGTGTATATTGTTTTAGGGCAACATATTACGTTCCAGTCGACAAAACTTTGTGTTTCTAATCCGATTAAATTAAATGAGTTGTGTACTATTTCGTTGGAACGGTTTTAGGGTTTTATTCTATGTTGTTTTTTAGGTTAATTGACTTTTAGTAAATAATTGATATTCTTAAATGTAAATTCTACCTGTGAATAAATGATGATTGTTATTAATGTATAATTGACTAGCTGTTGCTTGTGACTTCGCCCGCGTGAATTTAAAAAATAGTAAAAAATATAACCTATGATACTCACTGATAACGTAGTTTTTTAATGGTGTAAAAATTGAAATCTGCCCATAGTTTTTGAGTTATTTCAATACATACAAAAATACAAATCATTCCTCTTTATAATATTAGTATAGATAGCTTGCGTTGAAAAGTTCTTGCAATTAATTTTCAGTAGCCACTACAACGCTAATTTAAATAATTCTTTACATTCATTTTATTGGCGTTGTTAGTGTAATTTGCATAAATTTAGTCATTATTAACAGGCTTTAGGAATCAATCAGAGTGAAGAGGCATGTTCGTTCGTGATGTGCGTGATAGCTCCAACCAGCCCCCCATCATTATAATGCCAATGCCACATCACCAACTACTGGTGTTACCTGCGCCATCGCGTGTGAATGAGCTTAATTGACGAAAGTCAGGCATCAAGAAATTCTAATTTGTAGCATACTCGGTTCGGTATCGTGGGAATATGGAGCGGTCGCGATTTTTTACGCTTTCGGTTGATCTTTATGAAACAGCGACTTTTTGATACTTTGAATTAATATTTATTACTGGTACCACATTTTGTTTGAAATTGGAATAATACGAATGCAAGCTTTTTCCTCATAAAACTAATTATGTAGTTAAATTGTTGCAATTGATTTGAAAACTAATTATATGACCCATCTTTTTATCTTTATTCAGTACCTACGTCTACAATATTATGTATATAATAAGTAAAAATTAAAATATTAGATGTTACATTATCAAAAATTTCAGTAATCCGAGTACTTACTTAAAATTGAATTTCATCATAAAATTATGCCCCTAAGCACGAATTAAGGCAAAAGAAATTGTATATCTAACGGTTGATTAAGTTGACTCTCACAGAGAATTTCACGGAGCCGGGGGCGAAGGCGAAGGCATTTCAGTTCACCAAATTATACCTCAGCATTCATCCCGAACATTTGAGATGAGAGCTTTTATTAACAGCTACTTTATTATTGCCTTAAGTACAACGAAGTATATTTGGGAAGCATTTTCCTGTAGAATATTATTATTTTATAAAAAAATTGTAGGAAAAACTCACTTAAATTTAAGGAAATAGGTTATTACGTTGAAGTATTCTATCAAACATTATTAAGTTACTATGAATATCGTCTTTTGACACAATATTATATACCTTTATTGACATCCTTGTTACTCTCTTTGAAAAAAAATAAGATAGCAATAAGTTTTAATACAAGTGTTTCGTCGCTGTGTTACAAAGTCTTTGAACTCTAATAGAAAGTTCAATATATCATTACTCTATTATTTTCGAATGACTCTCACATGGAGGAAACATATCAACCGTCATTCTTGTTACCTTAAAAAGATAAAGATGCGAGTGATATGAGATTTGTTGATTTCATTTCACAAAACCAATAAGGAAAAACTCACGTTATCTATTCCAAATAACATTTCCATGTAACACACAAGTAGGAAGAAAATTTAAATGATATATATTTTGCATTTAAAACATAGCATTATATGCATGGTATTCAATGGTAATGTTTGTATTTTAAAAGTTATTTATGTCAATATTTGTTCGCAGGACAACAGCACCGGCCAGGCGCTTCTCGACGTGGTGTTCCGGCATTTAAATCTTTTAGAAACAGCTTATTTCGGACTTCGTTATGTGGATCAAGACAATCAAACGGTAAGAACGTGTTTGCTTATATTTAATTACTTCTTTTTTTGAAAAACGAGGGAATATAAATTTAAAATCATAGAAGAAGTAGCAGCGAAACTTCATCAAATTTATTTATACGTAAAGAAAAATATAAAATTACCATTTGTTCAGCACTGGTTGGACGCGGGCCGGAAGCTTCGCCGTCAGCTGCGGGGCTCGGATTCGCACACTTTCTACTTCGGAGTCAAATTCTACGCGGCAGACCCTTGCAAGTTATTAGAAGAAATCACCAGGTAAAATACTTTACTATAAAAAAATTATTTTATGATGAAACTTCACAGTTGCTAATAGAGTAGCAATCTAAGTCTTCAAATTACAATAACTTGTATCCTAAAATTATGTGACTAATTAAACTTTCAACTTAAATTACATCATCGATCTTCAATTCTTTTATAGATTTGAAACTTGGAATAAATATTAGAAGAACAACTTTAATTGAATACATAGAAATTGAAAAGGTAAACATGCCCACTCCAAACGGAATAATTTTCGCCACTCCAATTTCAAAGTTCGGGTTGCAATTTATGTAGGTAATAATTTTGTAATAACACGAAGTTCGAATTCGTAAGGTATTGAATTCGGGAAAATTGTTATAACGAAATTATTAACTTTCAACATAAAATGGGTTTACGGAAATCCTATTGATGTTGCCAATTTAGTAAGTTTGAAAGGAAAGAGTATAAAAATACCTAAACATTATTTCGTTTTTGATAGAATCTGTGCTGAAAATTCGATACGTTTTGGAATCGTTAACATGCGTTCGAAACTAATTGCTTCACATTTAAAAGCAGTAGAAATGTTTATTAACGCGGTCCTGATCAAAGCAGAACGATAAAACATCGCTTGTGTTAATACTTTAAGCGGATACCGCCTCGATAACTATTCATACTATCTTTAATTTGCCCTCGATTAGGATGAAGCAGAAAATGATCTAAGTTATTTAAGTACTTTATTTGACAATTCGCTTTTTTACCTAAGTAATTATCTTAAAGTTTGAGATGGTCAGCAATGTCAACATCTACGTCTACGTCTTTGAAGGATTAAAAATTTCACTGGCACCGGATTTATTATATTTAAGGCATCATAAGATACACTTCTATTGTTGGCTCTAGCACGTATTCGTGTAACATTCTCATATAAGTTATCATTCGTAAATTGGTGACAAAATCGATATTTAGTCTATTAGAGACGATATCTCACTCCATTTTAATCTTAGCTGTCCACAAATTAACGATTATCGGTTTTGCTAAGGTGGTCATCCTATCGGATTATTTGATAAATATTGGGTGTGTAAATGTAATGGACTTTTGATGGTTAATTTACTATCCTTGGAATTAAAAAGTTTGTTGGAGAGACGAGCGGGTTTGTAGAATTAATTCCGAAGGCAGATCATATACACGGTAACTACCCTCCGGAGTCCTACGTATGTCGGAGATAATGAAATAACAATCACGTAACATAAGAAACACTATCCTTAGTTGACCACCATCTTACTTGATAACTTCACAATACAATCTAATCGAATTGCAAACATTTACAGAGATTAACCAATTGGTTTTATAATAACAAAATGCATCATTCTACCATTCAATGACAACAGTCATCTGTCATTCGATCGTCGCTTGACATCTATCATGCCCGATGCACATTCAGCCAGTACTCAAAATTATTAGTTGCCAGTAACTTTAATCGTTCAAAAAGTATCTATCATTTCGCCCCGTTAAGTTATTAGCACAACAAATCTCTTTGCGTTTCTCATTTGTTTTTCTTCTGATTTCTTCTTTCGTTTTGGCAGTGGTTTGCTCAAAGTAGTTAATATATTATAGAATGGTCATGTTTTATGTAGATTACAGTCGGAGGGAAGAAATTAAATTTACATGAACATTAATCCCTGCAGAGCGGTATATTGGAGGCCTGTTCACTTATTACGGCTCTAATGGCCACTTTGGATTTAACGTCATTCCCTAACTACCAGCCATTGTGCTCGTAGAATATAATTATTTATGATTACAGTATTAAATCTGGTTAATAAATGCGCAGAAACTTCATTAAGGTGTGACACTATTGTATAAATGACTTAAATCTTCTTTAATATTAATTTGGTTACAAACTAGATATATGTTTTCTATCATTGCTTATATTCCAATATTGAGAATATAAAAAAGGAAAATTGCTAGTTATTAAACAAATAATTAAAATAACACTATTTAGTGTTTACGTATTTTTCAAGTAGTTATATTATCCCTATAATGTACCGCATAATTTCGCAATATCAACCTTTCAGCACATTAATATCAAGCTTTGAGGGACAGGACACGACAATAAATCACATCTGTTACCTCCACGTACTCTCATATTGAAAGCTGTGGTGGAATTAACTCTACTTATAGTTCTATTTGTATGCATAACCTTTATTTTACTTTAAATTTTCATTAACTAAGTTTATGATAATAAAATTATCCCACAACAATTGCGATTGTCGATTGTTTCGCAGCCCATTCAACTGTTGTCCATTCAACTGCACAACTAAAACCGTGTAGTGTGCGCACCTCCATATAAGCTCATAGGAATCATAACGCGACTTAAGAGTTGTGCGATAGTTTAGTCAAAGCAGTTCGGGCGCTCTAACTTTGATTGAAGACTGATAAAGTACAAAATAGTTGGTCTAAATACGACTTAAATGTTCCTAGCCCCTTTGAGAGGCAAGTCTTTGCTAGAGCTTCTTAACCTTAGTTACACAATCCCGTTCGCTGTCACAAAGGATTCCTCCCTTTTGTCGGCGCGAAGCCAATTTTTGAGTAACGGATCCCTATTAAACATATAACCTCACGAAAATACCTTCAAAATTCAATCTACTCGGTAATATGACTTTGAATATATTTTTCTTTCATCTAGATTTATTCGTGGATTGTTCATTTTATATTAATGAAAAAATAACATGCATATATGTATTAAAATTTATATTGCTTTGCTACTTTTAGATTAGCTATGTCCCTTGCTAGGTACTTCTTGCATAAATCTAACTAGATACTACGTAGATAACTTTAACTTTTGTGTCACTATACATGCATTTACATGAAAGTACAGCCTTATCTCAACTTCAGGGAAAAGCTAAGCTTGCTTTAGCATTAATGTAGAGAAAAACGAACAGCAATTTCTACGTCACGTCTTCAGGTCAAATTCCTTTCATAAGCCTCTTCTATGCGACGTCTTTTAAGTTACAATGACTTCTTTTAAATAAGTTTGTGTATTCTGAATACCTTAAGTAATCAAATGCGAGCAGCTAACTTTGTCTTTGTTCCTTTGACTGTGGAGACTTGTGCTTAAGCAGTCGGGGGAAATGAAATCCTGGCGGGAATTGACGGCTTAGACGGCGGGCTTGAGATTCTCGGCGCGACGCGTTCCTCGCTAAATGGATGTCCTTAGTGCGCCAATTGTCGTCTGATATACGTTTTGAGTTGTGATTTGAAACGTGTGGACTAAACGGTGCTCTTCCTTTGTGACTTGAAAGAGATTTTCTAAAGGATAAGCTAATGTACCAATGCTAATTGTTATGATTCAATTTAAAATGCTTTTAAACTGTCTAGAGATTAATGTAGATAGATTAGTAACATTATAAGAAAGTCTGTATTTTAGCAGGTATAAAATGAATAAGTCTAATTTCCAAGCAATAATAACTGTTAGATTAGGTAGCTACAGTAGAAGAAGCAATCAAATTAAATAAAACAAAATTTAATCAATTTATATGAACTTTTCTGATTGTGGCAGAAAAGCTTAATATTTATCTAGTTTTACTTCAAATTACGAAACATTCCATTTCAATGGTTTATGGTTACTGTAGTGTGTTAGAGTCATTACTCAGTTTGAGAGATGACAACGCGGCGGCGGTTGGCGAGGGGTGATACTATAACAGATAGGCCTTTTCATCGACCGACCGATGTTTCAATAAACAAGCCATCCGACTCGACGGGACCATCAAAGCACGCGCCTAATAAATATCACTTTGTAAACATACTCATAACGGCGAAGTGTTTTCCGAGTTGCCACATATGTAGTTTATTTTCGGAATGTTCTATATCAAAGAAGTTTGTTTAGAACTTTGTGGTAGGTTTTTTAATTTAAATGCCAATTTATAATTTAAGTAAGTTTTTTAGAAATTCCGCTAATAGAAAACCGATAATGTAAAAGTTCTTTTACGAACACAAGCCTTCATTAATGAATTTAATGTGATATTGTTTATTTACTTATATACCAATAACTTAAGGATAGTATATTCCATACTTTAGTAAGAAATTAGATACCTAACTACATATTATGTCCGCCAAAAAATAAACAAGTAATAATTCTAAGTTAGTTTCTACTCCACCACTGCTAGCAAATAAGATTGCGAACGTATGATTTTATATAAAATATTAAATGGGAATCTTTTTAAAAGTTAATATCGAGGGAGAGGGCGAGGGTTAAGGAAGTGCGCTCTCAGCGCCCCCTGGCCCGCGATCTCGTAAACAGCGGCTAGAATAAAACGAATGAATGAGCCAAGCTGGCATTAGAGTACTCGACTTATGGCAACCTTTCAAAACATTCGCGAAACTTTTCATTTAAAACATTTTTAATTGGATACATTCACACTAGTGTCAGTCTTAGTATATTTTAACAAAACATTCTGATGCGATGTGTTAAGTAATTAATTTTATTTTATATCTCGGTTTGTACTATTTTATTTCAGTATTCTAACTTATTCATGTATACAACTTTTATTCTTAGATATGATTAAAGCAGTAAATATGTGTACAAGTTACTTTCCACAACATCGTAACATGTTATTAATAATTCGTAAACCTTTCATTATTAATAATGTTAATTTCTCTTTATTATTATTATTTTTCCTTCTTTCAAGACGTTTAACACTCGATTCCCACATTTCGTCATTAAACTTATACGTTATTTATTTTTTGTGTATGTGCAAATAATAATTATATGTCGAGCACATGTGTGCAGCAGATACGGTCTGTTGTTAACGGCTGTGTAACCTAATTCTGCTCCTTCCATACAACAGGCAATTTGGCAAGTGTTCCGAGAGCTTTGCTGACGGCCTCTACATAAATTGCGAATTAGCTGCCCACTCAAGCTTATGTTGATATATTCTTTGCTACTACGTTACATGTCATTGTTTAATGACATAATAATCTATACTATTTATACTAATATAATAAAGAGGAAAGATTTGTATTTTTGTATGCATTGAAATAACTCAAAAACTACTGGCCGATATTAATAATTCTATCACCATTAGTAAGGCAATTTATCTGTGAGTAACATAAGCTATATTTTTATTATTTCTAACTTTCCCACTGAAAGAGGATATGCTTAAGAAGGGAGTGGATTCAGATATGACGGCTGATAGAATTGTATGGAAGAGCAGGACATTGTGCCGACCCTCCGTAGGGATAAGGGCAAGTTGATGATGATTACAGACACTCCAATTTTATTATATGTTTAAATTACGTATAAATAGTGCCTGAAATTATGTACTTCAAATGATAAGCGTATGTAACAACATTATCATGTACATATGTACATTATCAACAGACGGTCAAGGGTACAGCGCATCCTAACATATAACAAAGTTCATTGTATAATTTTAATTACCTATTTACTTATATACGACAACGTTAGCAACTTAGCAAAGCTTTTACATCGATAACTACACTAAAATAACCCTTAGTAATCAGTTAATGTATGTCTAAGTTAATCTATATGATTATAGTCTAACTGTTGCCCGTGACTTCGACCATGTAGAAAAATATTAAAATTATTCCTGGACATATAAGAGACCGTCTACTTAAATTCAGGCAAAAATAGACAGACTGAAATTTAAAAAAATCTTCTAACTCTAATATGTTCGCAAAATACTATTTTTTTACACACAGACATACCGATTTCATTAACTGTATAGATATTTCTGAATCGTAAAATAAGGAATAATGAATTTCCTATAACTTTTAAGTCAAGTTAAGTTAACTTATTAATCTTTATTAAACTTGTCTACCCCACTTGAGTATTTAACGTGTGACCTAATAATGTACAGCATTACTTTCACTGTTTTAGTAATTCACTTTTATTGTAAGGGAATAAAGTTCACAATCGCTTGTTTAAAATAAAATCATATGAGACAACGTGACTTCAAACGTATCAACATAATTATTTTGATGCTTATCTCAAAGGAATAAAGACTAAAATAGATTGAATTAAAAATAGATTTTATTTGTTAATTTGGTGGTCGTGTTTCCACATTTAAATCTGTTAAAGGATTACTTAAACGGATCCTTAGTGTACGATAATGGACTCCCTTAGTGACCATCAAATAACTGTATGAAAGTTGACCTTAAGAATTTAACTTAAATTGTATATCAACGTAACTAAATAACGACTATAAAATACTGCGATTTTTTTTAATGTTTTCTTGCTTTTATTTTCACTCTTTAAATCTAATAAGTTAATAAAAATTCTTTAGAAATTATTCGTAGAAAAAAAATTGATCACTGGGTATAAAAATCTTATTTGTTTAAAATTCACATTAAAATAGAAAGGCGGACGTTATTAGATTTATTTTACACCAAATATCTTATTTAGGTGAAATAAATCTACATTTTATAGGCTTTACCAACTAGTTTTTGCCCACTATCCGCGCAGAATTAAAAAAAAACTTAATAAGTAGCCCATGTGTTCTCCCAGACTGTCATCTGTGTCAAATTTCATCGAGATTTGTTAAACCGATTTGATAAGTAACTTCCATCCATCCAAAAAGCATTTAATAGTTATATCACGAGGTTATTTTCTGGTTTACAATAAAAAAATTGCAAATATGGGACATATGAAAAATCAAACGATCACAGAGATTTATATAGAGAGGACATTACAAGTATTCCATTCAGTACATTAAACTCGCATAATTTTTGACCGACTTCTCAAAAGAAGGAGGTATTCAAGTCGTCTGTATGTTTTTTTTTATTTTTTTTTGTGTGTTACGGCATAACTCCGGCCTGGTAGACCGAATTTGAAAATTCTTTTTTTATCCGAAAGGTAGCGCGTGCAGGTGGGTCCTATTTTTTTATT
>JAOCNA010000012.1:4774273-4787088 GCA_026546675.1 Papilio helenus | reverse complement strand
CTAGTGAAAGTCCGGTCGAAATCTGCCCAGCCGTTTCTGAGATTACCCGGAACAAACGCGGCTTGCGGACAGACAGACAAAAAATTTTTAAACGCGATTTTCGTTATCAGCAACGCAAATACATCGTCTTCTTGAAATCTGGAATTTTTCTTTTGATATTACAAACAGACACTCCAATTTTATTATATGTATAGATTGTGTGTGTGTTATTTTTAAATCGCCTTTCTAATACATACATGTCTGTTTATTCAAATTCAACAGTGTAGAGTCCAAAACTTTTTAAATATCCGAAAATACTAGTTCAGGAAACATAATGAATGTTAGGCATATATAAATATTTGTTTAATATAAACAATTCCCATTTACGTAGATATTAGATTCAATATTTGGCACATTATGTTGTATAACTTATGACTTGGAAATTTGTTGTTTATCTTAACCGAAATACGTCTTCGAAAATACCCAACAGCATTTATTATATAAACATGAATAATATCTCTCCCTCGGTTTGTACGATCAAATATAAAATGTGATTTCGCTATTACCATTTTTCCTTGTGCTACTTGACGTCAAACGGGAACTGTTCGGAGCGGTTGGATCCGCTTTTGTAGACAGAGCAATGTAAATATTTGTATTATGCTACCGAAACGCACTATTTGCCTCGGCTCGTATCAATCAGGACGTAGATAGCTTCGCACAGCCAAAACATCATAGTCAATTAGTCCAATTAACTAAGCGACTAAACATAAAGTAGTAAACGGCTGTGACGCACGAATGTTCTCTTATCAACAATTTTGACCTCGTTTGGTTCATGTTACACATACAATAGTTCGATCTATACACACTAACTTATAGAAAGTGGTAATAGTTATTGGCACTACGTTTAAACGCGATGAACATGCTGATGAAAATTCGAAAACCAGCTGGCTGTCAATGACTTTCTTTGAATAAAGTATCTACATATTCTTATATCACATATAAACGAGCAGCAAATGCCAATATAAATTAAAATTATTTAAGATTTGTAGTATAAAATAATAAATTGCAATGTAAAAATCCTTGAAAACAACATCATTGTGTAGTTTGAAAACATCGCAGCAATGTGTGCAGCGAGGCGAGCTTTCGATACAGCTATTGATCGTTTTCAACATGTTTGGTGAGCGTACGATAATAAAATGGACGTGAACATTGTTTTAAATGCAACCACGCGCTGAAGGAATAGACAGGTGTTAGTGTTTTGTTTTACAAATAACTCCATAATGAGCTGATTAGAAAAAAAAATAACGATGGAAAAAATAACTTTACTGAACATTTTCAAAGTTAAAATTTCGATAAATGTGTTACGTTGGGAGTATAAAATCTAATAACTGCTCTCCTGGCTCACTAATCGCGTTACCGGTATCCGTAGCTAAAAGTTCACGTCGCGCTGCCCATCGGGGGAAATATTATATAAGACTAAAATTTAATTTCTCCAACATCCGCTACCTCTACGTATATGTACAGTCGCCTTCGTTCACGGTATTCCAGTTACAATTGCCTTGCACCAACAAGAACTAAAATAATATCGCCCCTTTTTATGAATAAAAATATATCGGTATTTTGGTAAAAAAAAAACACATATAAATTGTACCCTAGACTACTGTGGAAACACTCATCTTATAAGCGATTTTTTTAAACAATATAAGGCATAAAGACGCTTAAATAATTGATTTGGTAGTGGAAACCGCCAGCCAAACCACCTAAATATGTTAGTCGAAAAAGTACAAGACATGTATAAAATTCAGACACGAACAATCTAACTTAATTTTACATCACATACGATAATGTTATAATAAAACAAACACAGAATGTCAGTAATCTAAACATTTTGCGTGTTAAAATAAAAATAATTATTCAATTCGTACGCTGCAAAGATAACAATGATATCGATTAACGCCAGCAACACACAGAACAATAATGGCTACGTGACAAGCATTCGTCAGCTTAACCGTAGAACTTCACTGCCATGACCCTTTTATTAATAAACATTGCCATCCCTTTCATTGTCTATGACAAAATAGAGACAAATATGTATTCATACAAGTTTCGCGGCAGTCGAATTCTACAGTTACAATAAGTAGCTAAATCCCTGCGCATTAGAGTTTAAGAGCGCGCACACCTGAAACTAAACTATCGCACAACTTTTTAGTCTCGCTTTCATACCTATGGACTTATATGGAGGTGCGCACACTACTTGATTTTTAGTTGAATTGGCTGAGAAACAATTGACAATCGCACATCAGTTTAGTCAAAGGTGTGCGCCCGCTCTTACTAGTGTTCATAGTTTGCTGGTACGAGTATAACGTCAAAGTAATGCAAAGCAAACTATTAATACAACATTGGATCGCGTTAAAACAGACCGCCTTGGGTGAAATTATTTTCACGGCGAACAAACATCGATATCCGGCCATTGTTTTCCCCCTCCCAATGAAAATACAGTTGCAATTACGTAAATAAAAATGAGTAATAATGACGTATTTTAACATTTGCACAGCCGCTAATGATGTGACGGGCTAATGAGAGCCAATTATTAATTAACACGCCTACGTAAATCGCAGTCCGATCTATATTGAAAAACAAGCAAGCCTTCTTTCAAAGAAAAACTAATTAAGTCTTATTTTTCTGGTACTCGCGCGAATGTTCGAAAAAATAACAACAACAAAATCTGCTATAAGTACAAAAAGAAACAGTTGCTTAAAGGTTTCTTTTGAAATTTTGCATAATTTAAATTGATAAAGACGTTACTATTAAATAATAATTATGTTTTTTATTTGGAAAAAAAGCAGATAATTATTATTACCACACAATTTCTTAATTACCATTTTGATTTAAAAGTAAGTACTACAGCAATCGCAATAGCCAAACTCTTTCATCTAATACAACGTAGTTTCATAACAAACCGTCAATTGTTTAAAGAACAAAAATATTGTAATGAAAAGACATACTAGACATAACTTGACTACAAAATATTAATTACGCTACACTATTAAGGATTTACAAATTATATTGCGTTCGGATTAAGTAATTTGAGTCTTCGTTAAGTTGTAAGGATCAAAAGATATCCATGCGAGTGACTTATGTAAAATATAATGTCATTCAACATAAAGCAGTTAATTAAAAAAACAACTGATTGAGGAAAACATAAAAAAATGTTTTGAAACCGTTATTGGCTATGTTAATAAATATGTTTCGAGCTTATGTAATAATAAAATAAATTACATTTCTATTTCAGTTGGATAAAAATGAATATAAAACGATAAAGAAATAATCCAGTTGACTGAACAGCTCTAAAGTAAATTCTCTGCGTCATTTGATCGACGTCAGGTAGGCGTGTCTTATTCCTGGAGAAGCAATCGACGCATTCTGTTTTCATTTGCATTAACTTACCTTTAAGAGTATTTTATGATTCGAATAACACGGACTTTTTAGAGGAACGGAGACAATTTAATTTAATAAAAGCAGACTTTCCCGAGTCCAATCTTGTTCGTTTTAAAAAATGAGACAATATCTTCCATTTATCCCTGAAGCTAGATATACAAGTATCTACAACTATACTAATATTATAGAGTAAAGATTTGTATTTTGGTATGTATTGAAATAACTCAAAAACTACAGGGCGCATTTCAAGAATTCCTTCACCATTAAAAAACTGCGTTATCACTCAGTAACTTACTATACTTATTGATTAAAAAAAAAAAATTACGCGGACCAAGTAGCTGGCAACAGTTAGTGAAAAATAAAATTATAGAAATATGCAATCGGTGCGTATGAGTCTCATGCGTCAAAGACAGGGTGTTGAATTTATGGCGCCGGGTTTATAATTAGACATAGTTTATGCCAACTCAAGAACTAACTAACTCTGTAAATAAATATCCATCCTATATCTTATCCTATAATAATATAATCAAGACTGGATCGATTGCAAAAATTCCTTTGCCATTAGAAAGCTACATTATCACAAAGTAATATAGGCTAGGCTATATTTCGTACATGTTTGTTTTTAATTCCGCGCGAACGAAGTTACATGCAAAAGCCACGACTTCGTCATCAAAGAATTAAAATAGTACCAATTTGATTAAAAGGAAGAATAAACGAAAATTAGCTAGTATAAAAGTCCCATGGTCTCAGAAAAACACAAAAATGCACCCTTGAATAGAAGAAGTATACAAATTGTTTCTTTATGTGGCACGAGTAACGAATATATTAGACACATATCAAGGATATTTAAATATCATAATTCTATAAACGTATAAACCTTGAAATTAGGATAAGCGTCGGTATATATTTATTCATTAAATGTCGATAATTAAATGCATTCATAGAGTTACATTTAATATAATTTCCTTCCTTCAACATGGTAAGCAAAAGTTTATCCTAAGCATATACACCTATTCATAAATCTGACTAGTTCACTTACCGTCTTAGAGATCAGATGTTCCTCAAGCAGATGCAGCATGTGCGACTCCCATCGTCGTAGGAACTTAGCGGCGAGGATCTTGTCGACAACGGTCCTGGTGTGCTGGAAGGAGCAGACCCTCAGGGTGCCTTCAGCGGCCAGCTTGTAGCGCGGCCCGGGCGGCGGCACTGGCACACCCGCGGACGAAATTTCGAAATTGGAAGTATCAGCGCAGCATTCCGGGCTTGAACCCTGAGAAAGAGAATCGCAATTTAGATCACAATTATTCAGACAGGGATCAAATATTGGAAAATTTAACTCCATGCAAGTCTGAAATAATTTTCATTTGCCCCTACAACAATATTGTATAAATTCTTCTGCGTCTTTAATAGAAAACGTCTATATATTGCGATGTTTTATAAAGGTCGGTTAATAGAGTTACGATTACGAGAGATACGCGAGAGGGTAACTATATATTCTCGGTATCAGAGAGCCCTAATTGAATTCCTGCCTGCACGTATTTCTGGGTGCATACGGTAAACAGTATGTATTTGTATAATAAGTATATGCAGGTAGTGGTATACTATTTAAGAGCATGGAGGCACACGTCGTGTCACAATTAGCGACAATTTTAAACAACTTCCTTACTTCAAAAGGATATAATAAGACGTGAAAACAAAATTAAACATTAGGTTTATAACAACATTGAATTCATGAAAGCTCTTTGAATTTAGGTCTAAATATAAATATGTAGATGGAACATGTCAGTGAGAAATTCCACAGTCGTAACATTTTCCTGGCGAACGTAGTACTCCATCATTTATGTCGTGGAACGTCAAAACACCAAACAGGATGAAGATGTATTGCGCAATATTTGAGTATGTGTATTGTTGAATTAACGTCAAACCTTCGATAGATTAGTGAGAAATGTAAATAATTTGTTATCATTATAATACAATGTCAAAGTTTAAAAATTATTTTTCTATATGATGCGAATGTGACTCGGGTTTTTTCATCTACATCTATACTAACATTATAAAGAGGAATGATTTGTACGAGTATTTTTGATTCTTGTATGTATTTAAGTAACCTGAAAACTACTGAGCCGATTTAAAAAAATCTTTCCCCATTAAAAAGCTACGTTACTAGTGAGTAACATAGGCTTATTATTTAATTCCACGGGGACGAATTCGCGAGCAACAGCTAGTTTTTAATAGTTTGTGTGTATCTATGTTCCCACCGCTCGTATTCTCAAATAGATTGTCAGATCATCTACTTATTAACAGATATAAGTTAGCTAAAACTAATATAATTACTATCGCGTAATAGATAACATTACGTATTATTTGCAATTTGCGTCAGAGTGCTGAACATGTTGTAGAAAAATTAAAGATCAAATTTCAATTTACTATTATTTAATTTCTCTGCTTACACTATTTGCATAGTAAAACATTTGTGGTAATTTATTGTGCCTTTCTTGTACGTCCTTAACCTTAACTGTGGGCGTCGCCAAGGGGGTGAGCAGGAGAACAGCTGACGGGTACTGTCCCCCTGCTTCACCGTGTATCGAAAAATGCAAAATTTATATAATTTAACTAGATTACTATAATTTCCATCAAACATCCATACATCCAACATAAGTGAAAGTGACAACACAAATGTGCCTTTTTCCTTTTATTTAATGTCCTATTGAATGAAGACATTTTCCCATTAATTGAGTGCCGAGATTAGACGAACGAGGAAAAACAATAGAAAAATATAAGGGAAGATAAGATTGTTTTTATAGGACGCACCATACAAAAGTACACTAGCTTTACCCGAGACGTCATTCACGCGGATTTTAAAAACAAATGTAAATATAATCTATGTATATTACTCAATGATAATGTAGTTTCTAATGGAGAAAGAAATTTGAAACCGGTTAGTTTTTTAGTTTATGCACATGTTACACCATTATAAAAATACATATTTTCTGTCTGTCGTTTAAAAGGGAAAATGCTATATTCAGAGTTGTGGTTCGTTAATAGTTATTTAAGCAGTTCATTAGTACAGATTAGTACGAAGCCTACATTTAGAAAGTCCCTAAAACAGTTAAGTGGGATTTTTAGTTTATTGCAACTCTAGCTTGCCTGCAATGCATAAGAATATTTTTGAACGCATTAATTACAGGAATCTATCAGCAAATGATACCAAATTACTTCTTTTGCTTTTGTCAACCCTGTTTTTAAGAAAATTTACATAATATTCATCATTCCGAGAAAGAATATGTTGACATGCGTTTTAAATTGCATTTTAATGAAGATTATTGTGAGTAGTTTGGGAATTCCGTTTGGTCGTTCTAGTGATTTATATTCAAGTGCAGTTTATTTATTTATTATTAATTTATTTCTAACACTTTCCCGTTCCATACGACAGTTTTACAGAGTAGTCAATATTGTTAGCACGAAGGCTAAGAGATTTTTAAGAAAAATATACAAACTTATTCTAGATGATCGGCATTTTAGTAAGTCTATCTACTTCTATGTTTAGTTCATATTAATCCGTGCTTTTGCTGCATCACGCCTGTTTATGACGTTCATTTAAAATGTGACCACTACAATAAATTCCATGTATTTGAACAAAACAACTACACCGGTAATACAATATAAAAGATAAGAGTGGGCAAAGCGAACGAACACATAGAATACGGTCGCTGCAATGCATGAAATATCTGCGATGACGTCAACAACGACCTTGTACTTGAAGCTCCGGAGGCAGATAAATTTGTTTTTAACGTTTATATGGAAATTAGTATTTACTAAATACGAGCCTCAAGACGCTTGATGCTTGTTTCTTGGTCATTCACATGTTTGTTTAACTAAATGTTTTCTCGAGTACGTTAACTTTTTAATTTTATTATTCTCGAATAAATAATGCTTATTTTGCTTTAGGCAAGTTTCTTGTAGACTAAGGCATGCCTTTCATAATAAAGTCTTTAAAAATCGATTGTTGCGTTCTAATCGTAGAAGACAATAGATAAGAATTAACTAAATATGTACGCATTTCGAATATTTATTAATTTATCCACGAATGCTTGTGGATAAATTCCATTTCGTTATTAGAATGAATATCTAATTAGAATGAATATAATTTTCATTGTAAATTGGAAACTTAATTAAAGTTAATATTTATTGCTAATATCTCATTAAAATGTATTTATAGAATTTTCGTTCATTATTTGCTACCACAACAGTGAACGGATATTCGGAATTGTAAACTAGGTATTTATCGAAACAGTACCATTAATTAAACGGCACCTTGGTTAGTATTTTTTTATCCTATTAGAAGTCCAATTTAAATGCTAATTAATTTTTTTTAGTGTCACTTAAATTGTGACCTGTGCGAATGTTTTGTATTATGCTTATCTAACTAGCATTCTTGAAAGCATTTCTTTAATAAGTGTATTGCAAGTCGCTAAGATTTGTTTGCGAGCCTTAAAAGTGATTAAAATCGATCATATAACACACGCAAGAATAAAAACGTGTTAACAAAAAGGTTTTAAAGAAATAACTAGAGAGAGATCAATTGCTGAACCGCCTAGTTCAGGGATGGCGAACCAATGGCACACGACACAATATTTTGGAACGTCACTGACCATAAAAACATTATGAAAAAGTATGAATTAGGTATTATATAAAATGCGATACATCATCATGAAATTCACGTAATAATCAGTCAAAATTATTTGATGGCACGTCTAAGACCACATTAAACATTTTTTTTAAATGTGACTGATGCATAAAGGTTCGCCATCCCTGGCCTTTTCCTACAAAAAATACTTACATATTATATTAATTTTAAGTATACGACCTTTCGATCTCGAATAGTGAGTATATATATATAATATCTGTGAGTTTCAATGTTCGTTTTAAAAAGATTTCTTTGCAATGAATTAAAAGTGCACGTCATAATTTGGAATGGTGCTAGATGGTTACGTAATCAACGTGTTGTATACGTGGCCGGTATTTAGTCCGGCGCTAGACTTCGTGACTAAGAACGCGTCATTACGATCATTGGCCGTACTGATACAGCAATGTTGTTTATTCGAATACGGTGTTTTACGAAGTAATCGTCATTGCAATGTAGGTCCGACTGCAAGGCTATTGCAGTGGTTTCTTTATGATTCTTGTCATTTTCGAATATAATTTTGTGGATAAGTCACTATTTACGTAATGAAGCATTTGCAACACACCTACAAAAACATTGATCCTTGTGCATCAAAGCTGAGTATTCTTAAGGAATTACAACTTTTAAACAAGATGAGAGTAAGCTTTAAGACCCATTGCCATGACAAAAGGAAATAATTTTAAAAAGTATGCTTTGCTTTTGTTGTTTTTGTATGAGCATTCCGAGTTGGTGATTTTAAATTCATCGGCCTTTATTGTTTGATTATTTGTGCATAAATTAGCTATGCGATTTCATTTCCTTTAGGTACCTTAATAGCCAGACTTTTGAAGTCATTTAAATTGTACAGGTAATTAAGAAGATGCTTTAAATAAAATTCTTTAACTAACTGCGCCTTCAGTCGTTAAGTCCACCTTAGTGTAGATTCAGTAAGCGTAATCTATATTAAACTTTAAAGAGTCTAAGAGTGGTAAGTCATTTAGTCCAAAATTCTAACGGGAGTATATTACGAATAAAAGCAACATAGAGGTGCAAAGCGAACGTATATCAAAGGTCGACATTTTAGTTTCAACCCCGCCTCTACACACACACGGGGCTTGCAATAAATACACTTCCGCAATTAATCAATATCCTCGTCCCATCCCCTTCCTGCCGGGCGTCTCTTTTCCACGTTACGGCTACAGTCTCTTTATATTGCGCGTTATTAACATGTTATAATGAATATAAAAACTAATGAAAGCCTTGTACTTTTGAACGAAAAGTTAACAACTTAAAATTAAAAAATACTTTCATTAAAGTTCTTACTTGATGCAAACAAAGGTTCCATTTCTCTTAAGTTTTTAAGGAAAATTCTGTGTAATTCTATCGTACGGACTGTTAAATGAAATTACATGTTCATATTCGTCTACTTTAAATCTGAGATAATATTTGTATAGAATCATTGCACACAATAGATTCCTTGATAGCGTATAATTCTTTATAGATGATACTCGTATGTTGTGCAAGATTTACTTCTTACTTACTTCTTAGTAATGGTACTGGTAATGTTCAACGATAATTTTAAGGGGAAACCCGAACCTATAAATAAAAGTGAAATATTAGCACCATATCAAGATTCACAGCAGTGACGCGTTGAATGAAATACTAAAATGGAGTGGTGGTTTCCTGATATCTTATCAGATTAATCATAGTTACAATGAGAAAGGGGAGTAGGAGCGTCGGATTAGAGTGCGACCTACATTTGTGCTTCTTCCTGCTCTATGACGTCATACTCAAAATTTGGGTCATGAGGGCGAACTGGAGGTAACTCTGCTACGTCATCCAACGGTACGACGTAACAAAAAATTCGACCCGAATCGCGAGCGCATCGGCCTCATACAAAACTGGTTGTTTTTTTTAATTTAAACTTCGAATGATGGTAACGTACGACGACAGACTTCTTTAGGATTAGGTGTGAGGGATAGTAACTGTATATTTTTAACTTATCCATCTTTTCCTCGGTACGATTTATGAAACGAGACCTAAAATTCGCGTTAAATCAAAATAATTTAGTTTAAATGTTCTCTGACAATTTTACTAAAGTTAAAATCTTTTAAGATTTATTAACACATAGTATATGATTTACTACGTGGAGAAAAACATATCAATAAAATAATAATATCTGTGCGATGTTGAATAATTAATTAAGATGTAGATTATTTCGCAAGGTCAGAAAGATATAATCAAAATCAACGTACGATGACATCTGCAACTTGTTATGACGTCTGCTTAGGTCGATTTAATAAAAAGCGCCAAGAAGATTTTTTTTTTCTTTAAATTTTTTTTATTCCTATTGTTGTGTTAATATTTAAATTAAAAATGTAAATTAACATTAGCGATTCATAGCCCGATTGTAAACTTTTATGATCTTTTTCTTCGTCATTACAAAACTCTCCGCCTATTTGTGACAGACGATCAACTAGGACACGACTTGGTCGACAGTTTTTTTAATATACCGGTAATGAGAGAGATTAAGATCTTCCAGAATTTCAAAATGAATATTGCACATTTGCTACTATTAATATATCTTCTGTAACACAACTGTAAAATGATGCATATCTTTAAAAACATCGTTCCGTTCCAGTTAAGTACAGACAGACGGAGTAACACGGTGACCAATATTATCCTCAGTGTCGACGTGCGTGTTTGCATGACACCTGGTTTGTTTATTTAACAACTGGGCCAACTTTTCTTACATTCGCAACCGACGTGTGCCGTGTGATCCATCATACGAAGTATGATTATATGTTACGTAACGAATAGGGTTGCTAAACAAAAATTTTGTGTTTTTTTTTCTTTAGATGAAAATTATTAAAAGAATATTCAATTACTGACGAAAATGAATGGACGAATCCATTTTTATTGATTGATTATCATGCAACATTTTCATGATTACCAGCTCAGTTTACGTCCTACTAAGGAGCTCGGAGTCGACCCTAAGAGGTGACTAGACCATAGTCAACCACGCTGGCCAATTGCGGGATGATAGACTTCACACATATCTTTGAATTCCTTGGCAGATATGTGCAGGTTGCATCACGATCTTTTCCTTTACCGTAAGAACGTCGGGTAAATTACATATGAAATTCGAAAATCGAAAATCACATTAGTACATGGCGGGATTCGAACCCAAGACTTGTAGAGTACAAGTCAAGTGCTTAAACCCCTGAGCCACTGACGCTATCTCAAATATTTATTATACCTCATTTTAAAAATTATGTAAAATTGTTCTAAATAATGTTCGCTTTATTCACTGTTCTTTGTAAAGATTAGTCATACATACGTACATTGAAACGGAGAGAATGCATAGGTAGGCAATACTTAACAATCTTTTCCATTCAATTATGACGTAGATAACTTAACGATGATTCAAGTCTTGAATAGAATCATGTTTTGTCTACTGAGTAACAGATAACGATGCTTATAAACAGTATATGAATGGATTTATATATAAATTAATTACTATTCTAGATCTAAAAATGTACTCGTTATAATTTTCAATTCAAACGTTTAATAAAAAGTGGGTATATTTAAAATATATTTGAAAAATCTTTTATAGACTCTCAAAGAGCTCTCAACATCACAATGGCGATATTGTGAATAAGTTGATAACACATTTACATGTAAAGATATTAGCTATTTCTATGTTATAAATGTAGCAAGGAGGGGTGTCGGAGCGGCACAACGTCCCCTCTTATGCTAGTTTCACACAAGGGCAGAACAGTGAGGTAGAACAGAAAACAGACTATTACCTAATGTCTACTGCTGTTGTTTGAACATTCACTGACAAAATAGTACTAATTCGATATCGCCAATGAAAAGTCAAACATTGTATGGACATGACAAAAACTTTCAATATGTCACGTCTAATTGTCACATTCCTATATTTCTTTCTATATATTCGGACAATTCTTATACCTATATCACTAATCGAATGTTGCTTGTTCTGTTCTTTCTGAGCGTTGCGCGTTCAAAAACCAGTACTGTACTGTCCTACTGCACTGCCTCACTATTCTGCCCTTGTGTGAAACCACATTACCTATACCTTGACGCGCAATAGAAATGCTCCGTACAATATTAAATATGTTTAAATAAAAATAAAATGAGATTGTAGACGGTGAGCGAATCTATTGAGAACGGTACTTTATTGAAAAATGTTTGCTATAAACGGAATAAGATTCTTAATGAAATATTGGTAAAAGTTGAACGGAAATTGAAATACAGAAATTGAGATTTCTGCACGATTTTTATGACTACACGATACGAACTGTATAGATAGAATAGAGACTTAAGAATTTAGTTTTGAAAGAAAAAAAAAACGAAAAACAAAACTCGCAAGCTGTCATTTTCATGTCAATTCATCATCATCAAGTATCCCCTGTTTTATCCTTTTTATAACAATAAAACAGTCTTTTTAATTCTGATTGTTACATAGCACATAGAGCCACAACGCAAATTGGAAGAAAAACTGGAAGCCCTAAGTAGGTGGCGTCAGAACCAAGAATACGATGTCATCTGTCAATGTTTTTATTCTTTTGATTTATATTAATTATTAAAAATGTATTCCTTATTGACTGTGCTAGAAATAGGAAATAGGTGATCCATTAAGGCTCAAAGCGTGATATTAAGTACTTTATAACTTTCTTTAATAATTGCTCTTTCAAAGCCAGAAACAATT
>JAOCNA010000012.1:4663112-4674929 GCA_026546675.1 Papilio helenus | reverse complement strand
TAAACGCATGTAAATAAACAGTCAGGCTGATGACTCGACTTGTGGGAAGCGACCACAGATTTTATTCCATTTGGCAACTAACATACCGTGTTTCTATATCAAAAAATGAACAATAACTTAAAAATAAGGCATTTAGGTAAGTTAATTATGTGACAATGATACCTAATCGCACTTAACTTCTGTACGGTTTTATCTCTTTTTCCTTGTTTTGCAAAAAGCACACATTAAAGAATTCAGTCTGAGCAAGGTGACGTCTTCTAAATTTTTTTTTTAAATGTTAAATCGTTAACAGTTTCATGTAGCATTTAATACTTTCTTCTGTATACTAATTTCGCTGTTAATTCAGCGATGACGTCATGTTTGCCGTCTACCGCTGCAAATGAGATAATTATATAAACATTTATTTAATGCCGTCCAAACTTTATACAAAATTTAACGTGTGAAGATTAATTATAAGCCTGCTTGTGTCAATTGTTTTCTCAGTTTCAAGTCTTGTATCCGAATAAGAGGTAACAATTGGTTAGATAATTCTTTGTAACTTATTGGACCTAACAAAGATAGAGGCGAAGAGTGATTGTAGTTTGTAGTTTGTTCTAATTCAATCAAGAAATTGAGACCTTGAATTTCTTATACTTAATTTAACTTATTACACAATCATTGTTATTGAAACCGTGTAACTTTTGTAATCAGGTTTTGAATAATAATGAATGTTTCTTCAATTCGATAAATAGGTTAATAACCTCAAATAATTTACGAAGTTATCGAGTACAACGTACAATTAACTGCAGTCTTTTAATTAAACCAAATTCGTAGTGTTTTTATCTAAATCTGAAACCCTAGTACCGTAATTGTCTCTTCTGTTCCATCGACGAGACAGACACACAAAAACAGATTTTCTTCCCTTATTCTACTAGAAAATATTGAGATAATTGGGTATTTCTACAATAGCGACCTACGGTTATATTTATTTTTTTGTTCTTAGGATAACAATAGATGTCAAAAGAGCAAAGCTTTATGTACTCTTCTAAAAAACATTTTCTTTTCTAGTTTTTTTAGTCGTAATCGACATAACAAAAGTCGATGTTAAAGGAAATTTTACATCAGTCATTTGCCTGATAAAAAGACTTATGTATAGTTAATGAGTTTACTTTCTTTGACAAAATTGTGTTAATAGATGACAAAGTTAATGGAAACGATCGAAACCACGACACTATCAAACAGTTTTAGTACCTGAATGGTATTTTGCGGAATATTCCTTAAGCATTCGTTATTTTATAAAGGCATTGTTAACACGATGACTTCGCATGTGATTAAAGTATTTGCCACTCAAGACGTGATACAATTCATTGTGACAATGTTATTGCGTGTCAAGACTCCAGCGGTGTAACATGTGTGGACTCAAACATTAATTGCTGGGATGCAAAGATCACAATGAGTCATAAAATCTCTTGCGACATTTGATTGTGTCACCGATATTTCATTTGGCATTATCATTTGCATCTTCAAGGTTTTAACATAATTGTAATAAACAGTGGTAAACATATATAGTTAAGCGTAGGTTTCTTGTAAAACATATTTAATAGAGTTCTGTCATCTTCTCTGCAATTTGTCAATCTAAAACAAATTAAAGATTTAACATGATTAAACGACTATCCGTAAGTGAAAGTCGATAAAAGTTTATATTATTGTGTTGCATCAATTAACTGGAACAGAAATACCTGAAATTGATTTTATTTTAGCTCATAAATTGTACAATAATTAACACTTCTTGCAAAAATAGCAATACCTAATAATATTAAATAGAAATTGTTGCATTTCGACGAGCTAGCACAATTTTGTAGCGATTTCTAAGTCCGCGTTGTTCATGTAAATTGTCCGGTAACACGATATCACAACAGCGACACTTCAACTATTCGACGTGGACTTTACCCGCCATATTGCACAGTAAATAAGTCTATAGTCATATGTAGCAAAAATGTTAATTATTATTTAAAAAAAAAAAGACAAATCGAGTAAGATGGACGATGTAGCCTAGGCCACCTCTTATAGGTACAAGAAATCGCTAATTTGCATTTATTATGATTACGTAACTTTATACTGAGATAATCATTTACTGTGCATGTGAAGTTTCGTTTAGTTTCTGTAAATTAAGAACACTAACCATAAAACAATAACTTATAACTTCTGGGACAATAAGGCCATTACTCTGGGACAGACTAAGATATGGGAAACAGGAATTTTAATCACAGTTCTCGATGGGTAAATACATTGTTTAAAAATGACGTATTTGACACATCTGTTCTTGTCTTTAATCTGTGTACCGTCTTATCAAAATTCTGTACGGAATTCTACGGTCTTGTCGCGAGGAATGAGTGAGCGTCCGTTTATTTATAGAGTTGAAGTCAGTCCTACTGGCCATAAACAAAGTAATGACGTATGTGTATGCATAGTAGGTAATTGCAGGAACTCTGGTTTATTATTTAAACGTATAAAAATAATCTAAATATGTCATGATCGAACTTTAAACTAAAGTAGTGTGGACGCGTACTCTACAATTCTACATGCTGCGTTCTACAATGTTTGTTTCCACTTGGTAGCTTGCTTTTCTTAACAATTATTTACTACTTTCTTACCGCGGGTTTCCACAATCGTAATAAATGTTGTCGCCCCTATTCTCCTTATAAAATCACAGCCAAGAATCTCTTTTTGTACAGGTGTTTTATACAGTTCCAATCCACGGTAATTTGCAAAACTGTTGCTCCCAATTCGTCTATTGACCCGGATTTTTGTTTTTCTTTCAACTGTAATGAAATATTAAACTTGTCATTCTTAATCAATAACAAGTATCATACCTGAGATCAATAAAAAATACAGTTATAGTATTAAGACCAACGTTTTTCATAGTAAAATCTGTAAAAGCCATCGATCTTGGTTAAGGGTTCACACAAAAATTTGATGACTAAAACGTTTTAAGAGAAATTATTGAGAATGAATAAAATTCTACATAACGTTGTAATGAGGCAAATAGAAGATAAACAATTAAATACTATGCTATTAAGGAAATGAGACCAACCTTCACGTGGACCTACTTTTCTTGTGCAAACAACGGATTCACTCGTTATGTGATATCGAACATAATGCACATACACCACAATTATAAATACGTCAGTTCATATTAACAATTTGTACAAATCATTTACAAAGTATTTATAACACGATGTGACTAGATAGGTACCTAATATAGGGTAAAAAAAAAACAAGCAATTAGGTACTCTGGAGTAATTTCCCTGATTTCAATTTGTTAATTTATCTGTGCCCGTCTAGTTTTTACAACAAACTGCTTACTGCCATTAATCGACATTTAATAACAAATAGAGTCTCAAACTAATCCCAATTCTGAGTGCGGCAGTCAGACTTAGAAATTAACACTTCTGCAACAAGTCTAGCCACCTCTAGCCAATCTAGGCTGTCACATGTCGCTGCTAACCAATATTGCGACAATTGACAACCGAATGTTACAATCGACTATTGCGTCATTACGATTATTTATTGTGTTTTGTTTTTTTTTTTTTCTTACGATAGTTAATACTATTTTCTACAACTTTCTTCATTAGCTCTGGCTCTAATTAATTCATATTACTTTCATCTTGAAAACTTATCGTTGTAATCGTCTTTAAGTTAATTATAATAGTTTACCGAAGAGACATTACCTTATAAATTATTCAATCATATTTCTGACTTCAATGAAAGGTATGTAGTCTAAGTATTCAAGAACATTTTATTTAACTACTCGATAAATACAGATATTGCAAAAAAGATGTTGTTGGAAAATACCTATGATACAGCCATACATTGACCTACTTGAACACACTACACGAGAATTCAGCACAGCTTTCGATTAGATATTGTATTACAAAATGTTTTTAAAAACTTAATTTTCAAAATGTAACTACGAAAATATTTTCAGATGAAGTTAATAACATGTCATTACATTTTTCACATATATTTTGATTCGCTTCAACAAATAAGTTCTTCACGTTATTTGAATAATAGAAAATCATATTCTGAGTGTAGATCAGAAGGACGTTATTAAAAGTCTTATTCCAGCAACCAAAATTTAATAGGTACAACGAAAATCTCTCATTAAAAACATTGTGATATCGGGCCGACTAATGACCTTTTTGTTCTAAATAAAAAAAGTTTCTTTTTTTTAATCCGGGCAGTATTTGCAGCCAGTCTGAGTGACACGCCACCAGTATATACGGCGTACCGACAGGTGAATGTCCTCTTCGTTTTGCCGCATAATGTCATTAAAGAATTGACTTCAGTGCCCTAAGCTTATTTTGTTCAACCGATTGCCTTCTTATTTACAACTCTGCAGAATTAATTAGAATGCGACAGCTTAGCCTTTGTTTATTTTGTATCTGGTGCTATTTAGTCTTCGTCGTCGAATTAAGGAGCTCCCTTAGTCACTAATTAACGTTTTAGAGAACCGTCAGACTACCTAAATATTGGTTATATATTACACTAATTGAACTCGTTGAGAAAAGTTTTCCTTCAATTAATCATGATAGTATTATCACAGCTTACATGAAACGCGCAATAACCTTCACACTGTATGGGTATAGTTTTACAATTTATTGCAGTCAATTAGGTTGAATGCATGTAACGCGATACTACCGCCAACTCAGCTGCAAGCATCCTCTACGCAAAGTCATCATTGATCATGCTGTAACAAAACCTCTTCCTACGATCGCCATTTGTTTTAGATACCGAGAATTCCAGTCATAAAGAAGGAACTATATTTTGTACAGCTTGTTAAATATCTGAATGTGGTAAATATATACCTAATTGAAGTTCAGGCGCCACCGGCTTCGATCGATTGATAGCTGACATCGTAACTATTGCTATAGAGGGCGGCTAACTTCTTGAATCTGTTGTAGGCATATTATAGAGATTTTTCGTATTATACACTTATTATTATTTTAAAAAAGGTTTTTGATACTTAATGCTTTTAAAACAGTATCCTTTTCAATCTATGAAATGCAAAATTCGCTTCTGCAGAATATTTTGTTCAAGCAGTTTGTTTGCAACTACTCGATTTAAATAGCCGATGATGCAAACAATGGTCGAGTAGAGACCGTCCGATCATAAAACGCCTCGGGCATTCAGGTGCATAAATTAAATACATTACTATAATACTAATACTAATTTACAAGCGCCGCACAATAGACGATATTTCAAAACATTTGAGAGTACTAAATGCAATGTTCTTAACCTAGAAACTCGGTACCTTGATTAAAGCCCTTTGTTTTTAACGTTTACCTATTAAAATAACACGAACTGCACACGTGATCATTTGTATTTTAATCAATTTTAATTTATGACAAAAGATATTTTTGAATATTAACAAAATAAGGAATATTTAAAACAATTGAAATTAAATTGCCATTACGTACATCGTATAAATGGGTATGTACAGTTCCATAAAAGTTTGGTAGGTTAGACCGTTTATCGATCTTTCAAATTGACAAATATTCTCCTGTTTTCTAACTGCAATTTAAAAATATTGCAAATTGAAACTAATCTATAGGAAGTACCACCTCGGATATAAATAGTGTATCCTTTCGGAAATCTATTAAACACATCTGCTCTAACCTCGCCCACATAAACATTAACAATTTTATATCTTTTCATGCGACCTAATATAAATATTATACTCACCTGATAATAACGACTTGAACAAGGTCAATATCGCCGTAAGTTTGTACAAGCTATCGGATCGCTGATAAACCTGTTTAAAAAGCGTTTGGATCGTAACACATGTTTACAGATATGAAAAAATATTTCAGTCTAATTATAAGGTTGTACGAATAAGAAAACTATCTCAACAGCGTGCATTTCCTCAAAGGCCGGCAAACATAGGCCCCTCCCAATACGTGTCGAGCCCTACTAAGGGGCTCCCCCTAGCCGGGTCGTGGTTAAACTACCGTAGATGCCACGGCCCGGTCGGGCGAAGGATAACCCCGCGGGGTTTAGTGGGTAATCCGGCCAAGGGTCGGCAACGCATATGCAGTTCATCTCGTAATACGTATGTCCATTGGGCATCGTTGATCTCCTCGGTGTTCCTATCGCTTTGCACCCATGTCTAAAAAAAAATCATAGGAATACTCTACTTTTAATTGCTTCGATTTTTTTTATATAAGAGAAGAGGCACTAACAAGCAGGAAACTAGGTGATGACTCATTCACCTACCAGTATCATGTAGTGTTCTGTGGTAAAACAGAGATCCATAGGCTAGTATAGTATTTGCTGGACGGTGGACGACATTTGATCATAAGAGGGAGGCAAATTTAATTCTTTGACTACACATAAACATAGTCCAATATTTTTACTTCTAATTTTAATTTACCCCAGCTGTTGCTTGCGACTTCGTTCTCGTGAAATTAAAAAATAATTAAAAATATAGCCTATGTTACTCACAGATAAATTACCTTTCTAATGGTGTAAGGTGAAATCGGTTCAGTAGTTTTTAAGTTATTTCAATACATACTAAAATCCAAAAATACAAATCTTTCCTCTTTAGAATATTAGTACCTATAGATATAGATTTACGTCGTTATAACTGAGGTAGGTATTTTTATCCATTTCTTGATATTTAATGCAATATCTTTATCTTAATCTATGACATCATAAAAGATAAGGTATATAAAATAAATGTGCTCACAAAAAGAATGTGAACTGAATGTGGGTCATGCACATAGACGCCATGATTGTTCAGTTAGACCTGCATTAGTGTGTTCATTATCACCACCTGAGCACACAACGAAGGTCGCGACCTCTTTTGTGAACATCCTTAACTACTCCACTTGGAAGCTTAACTGTTAAGTTACTAGAAAATATTAAATAAATAATAGCATTTTGCTTTCTTCAGTCAACTTAGTCATCATAGTTGATTTTCGTCCATTTTGTAAGCATTTTTACACAGTATACGAGTACTTCAACGTGGCAAACAAGCTACCAAATACTCGTATACCACTGCCTATCTCTACTAATATTATATAGAGATTTGTATTTTTGTTTGTATTAAAATAACTCAAAAAAATACTGGGCCGATTTCAAAAATTCTTTCACCACTTAAAAGCTACGCTATTAATGAGTAATGTAGGCTGTATTTTTTTATTATTTTTTAATTTCACGCGGGCGAAGTCGCGTGCAACAGCTAGTCAAAGATAAAGAAAAGGACATCACGCCTCCCCTGTTATTCCACTCTTTATCCTTTCCTTATTAAATTAAATTAAACCGACATAACTTATCAAAAACTGTACCTCTGATATTAATATTAAACAAGATACAACTCAATTCAGTCTTTATGTAATGTAATTGGTCCACAATTACGGGCATTGTATACTCGCATTTAATTCATCCGACTGAACCGGTTCTCATGACATACGGGAAGGACAAGATGAGGGATTTCCTTTTACAGACCTGTTCATAACTTTATCGCAATGCGGTCAAATTTTACACAAAATATACGAATGATTTTTTTCTTTTCTAGATTTAACTTTACGTAGAGTTTTTCTTTCTTAAGTAGATTTTTACAGAGATTTTTATACAACTAAAAATAATTAAAAATCAAGAAGTTGTTAAATCTAAAGAAATGACGGTATTAGAATCAAAAGACTCTGAAGTATCTTATTCTTTGCCAACCATAAGATAAGTTTCTTGTAATATTTAATACCTATTTTGTGAATCTCGGTTATACAAGCAATGTTAATAAGCTTTATCGTTTTGCATAGCGAGTTTGTCGCTATAAAATTAACACAATCTAGAATTTATGTCAAGCGCAAAAGCATCAGATAGTTCAAGACCGGGTCAATTGTTGACTTATCCTAAGACCTAGACAATAAAATTATACCCGAGCGCACAGATTATAGCAACAACGCACACTATCGCATTTCAGACTTTTGAACCCAATTATTGCAGCTATCGGAATGTTTATTTATTGCTATTTTTATACAATAAAGACATAAGGACAAATAGAACGTTCTTGTTCATTATAACATTAATCGTGTACCAATAACAATTCTGCAGACTGCCTAAATCAAAGCAAAATATTACATAGGACTATTATTTTTCTCAATAATTTACTCATCCCTTTAACATCATAATATATAACTCTCTTTATAAGAATTTTAACAAGTTTGACACAAACGAACGGTACTTTACACTGGGTTTTTTTTATAAAAATTCCACGAAGTGACATTCTCTTTATTCGAAGAATTGTCAGATACCAACTTTATAAAACTGAAAAGACCTAATGTTAACCGCAATTTTAATCTAGTGAGTCTTCACGGCGAACACTTGTAGAGTCGTCATCTAGAGACGACGATTAAATTGTATAGATTTTACGTCGGTGGAAGCCGACGTGGAAAACGTAAAGGTAGGCGTATGGCCACTTCGCTAGTGACGGTACAATTGCGCTCACTCAAATGGAATCAAGTGCACTTTCATTACTTCAGTCGCGCCCACGAACATCCTCTATTGACCGAAATATAAAACATTTGAATGATTTTTATACCCGGAAGCAATGATGCAAGGAATTTATTTTAATGGTATAATGACGTAGTGTATTTTAATAATAGAATAATAGTATAAGTTTATAGAAAACAACCGGAAAACATTATTCTTTATTAAATAATATTCTGGTCTTTAAACACTGTTTAGAAATAATGAAACATGCGAGATATAAGTTCTTGTAGGTACATTGTTTCTTACCTCCTTTCTCATCTTATACGTATACTATATCTTCGAAATAGTATGTAGGAACAGTAAAAAATCGATATTTTAAATTGATTAAAACCGTTAATCTCTTTTTCCAGGTCATTAAGATCGTTTATGAAGAAAGGAAAAAAAGAAAATACAGAAAGAAAACAGAGTCAGCAGAATGGAGAAAGCAGTCCTGTGGTCTACAGACGGGCTTTACAATGTAATTACAATCTATTTTCCTCCTTTAAAAACCAAACCATCCAAAACTCATTGCATAGTCACGTGATCAGACTGACTATCTACGTTTAAAATAATAAGCGACTTAACCGCTAATTATGTAGAAAAAAACCGTTTAAAAATAAACCGTTTACCGCTATTATCATTGTTCTGCATTCATAATGAATAATGCATTGGAGTAAATAAAACTATGCTGCGAGATGCGACAAAACAAAAAAATACGTACTTATCCAATAATTTACATCAAATGATTCCACGTAATATAAAATAAAGTTTAATTTTTGTTTTAAACTTTCAAATTATACGGTATATAGATTTGGGAGAAATCGACTATTATGATTAGGCAGTAGTGTAAGGTCTGATGAAGAGTATTACATCAATTCTTTTTCGTTTTCGAGTAGTTAACATTAATATTTAATGCCCAAGAATCGAACTTTTCAGTCCGTAGTTTGTGTCGATAAGGTGAATAAATAAATCGATTGGGCGGCACTAAAGGTCATGTGAAGGAAACAACGTCTATTATGTTGAGTCACGATGGTAGAAAATCCTAACAGAAAAAGTAAACATTTTAAAGGAAAGAAGATATTAAGGATTTTCATTAAAAGAGCGATTATTTTAAAGAAAGAAGGACTCCGCATGAATACAGCTTCATTTCTCATTTGGCAACAGATTCGGTAATCTCATAAGTTACAGAATATTTTGTTCTTTTATTCAGACTCTTCAGCGTCGGGTGGTGGTGCGGGCGTTCGCAGCACGGTTGGCTCGCCGGAGCGCGCGGAACGATACGTGTATGGGGGCTCAGTGACGCCGCTGCCGCGCTCGCGCTTCCAGGAACGCCTGCGCAGCCCCAGCCAGCACGAAGTCAACTCCATCAGGTACAGACACACACACTATTTCTAAAACAGTTTCGTCGATTCTTGTAAAATACGATTGTGAATTGATAATTGTTTTTAACTTTTCAGCACAACGCCGCGCATGGCCCGCAGTGATATAACGGGTTCCCGCCTGAGCGTGGAGAGCACCAACCCCTTCGACGAGTGCCCCGTGCCGCCCGTGCGCGCCTCACGACGCAAGAAAAAGCGCGCGCCTCTGCCCCCGCCAACCACTTCCACTTCTGACGTTACGGTACTTATAAAAATCTGGTTATTGTTTTTTAAACCTTTTATTTTCTATCTGCAGTTTAACTGATATTTTATAACGAAATTAACTTGAGGTTAACAACTACTGTACAAACAATAATTTGGTTTTTAAGTTGTTATTATTTCTCGTTACAGGTGGAACAAACAGAGTTGAGAATAACTGAAACGGACGACCAAAAAGAACAAAATAAAAATGCTGAAGAAGAGATAGAAAATGTTAATCTGAATATTGAACTCAAAATAGTCGAAGATGAAGATGTTCAGAACACAAGTATGGAGACAAGTCCTACCACAGTCGAAGATATATCAACAGCAACGGTTTCGGAAAAGATCAACGAAACAGAAAACCAAATCGAAACTACAAACGAACAAGTGAACGGCAAAGATGACGAAATAAGCAAAGTAAAAAGTGCCGATTCTGAGGATGATATATTGACCAAGGTGTCATTTCCCAAAATCGATATAAATAAATATAGAAGAAATTCAAGCGTTAACGAAGACGATATTAGATTGAGGAGAGGTAATTTAGAAGACTTTCATTCACTATCCAATAAAAGGAGCAAAAGCTTAACAAATGCTCTGGATGGATCGTACGTGTCTTACGATATAAATTTAAATGAAGACAAAAGTAACATAGACGTGAACAGCAATGAAGAACCTCAGATAGTTGTATGCAAACTTTACGATGATCCGCGAAAGCATAGCATCGATAAATCTATTTCAAGTACAGAAAACGAATTTATGGAAATCGACAAAGCTACAAGAGAACTAGAAAGGGAGATCAGTAAGTTAAATTCGGCTTTACACGAAGAAGATATAAGTCTGCAAGGAACGCGACTTTCAGTCTCGGATATAAGGAGGAAATTTGATAAACCTGACGTATCATCGCCAAATCCAATACCAAAGCCAAGAAGAAGTCACTACGGCGATACGCAATCAACTGCTAACGGGAATATTCAAACATGAGTTGTGTAACTTTTATATTAATATTTATAAATCTTTTTATATAATTGGATCTCAGGCATATTTGAGTACACGGGAATATGCAATATTGTACATTTTATTGTCTGCTCTTACAAATAAGTTGGGGCCAAATTCAAAGAAAATTAAACATTAATTTCCAAATAATCTATTGCAACACTAAACCATTAGTTACCATTGCATTATTAATTGCTTTTAACATAAATATTAAAAATGTAGAAATAAAAAACTTTGCGTGTTTTAGCCTGATAAAAATTGATTGATATAAAAATAAGTAGATTTTTATATTTTGTTTTATACATAAAGATTTATTTATATTGCATATACTTAAGAATATAAAGATACTTTTTTATTTAAATCATGTGATATTGTCCAAATTATTTATTTACAAGAACAATTTAGGTACATATTAATTAAGTAAACGTTTGGCATTATTTATTAGTGGTAACATTTTACGTAATGTACAAGATTCCTAATAATTTATAAGAGTTATATTCATATCGGGATTGCTAGTTTTTGTTATTGATATGCCTGTTGTTTATAATAATAAATATTTATTCTTCATCATTTTTTAATTGGAAGACCAGGGAGGGACCAAGATTAGCTTGATGCCTTAAGACGATTAAGCATAGATTTTTCTGTTTCAGTTCCTGCCGTACCAGGTTTAGCACACCCTGTATCACATGTGCAT
>JAOCNA010000012.1:4584687-4595004 GCA_026546675.1 Papilio helenus | reverse complement strand
AAGTCTGGGATCATGCCTCCAAATGCCTCCAAAAGGAATTAACATAGTTTTTAAGTAAAAAATTTAATTAATCATTAAAAGATTTAAAATTCATACATAAAATGTATATTTTCCTTAAAATTTATATTAACATTAACATTAAGATCACATATAAAGCTCAAAATCCATTCTATTGGAACTATAAAACTGACTCTCTTTGCCATGTCTCCGAACCCATACACCAGTTTTGAAATATCCCTCGGAAGACCACTTGTGCATCTGTTCTGTGGAATGAGGTCCTGATAACTCATCATCGTCTTGTTTCCATTTAAACTCCCATTTAACTTCTTCAGGTCCATCATCTTCATCATTTTCAGATGGCACATTTTTATTCATACTTTCTTTTTCTTTCTGATCAAAATCATCAGCGTACATATCTAATTCAGAATTATCCTTTTTCTTATTATCTTTGTTAATTAAAGAGCTGATTTTCTCATATGTTTCCTGATATATATCCATGTTCCCAGTTTTGGTTAATATTTGATTGGCAAGTTCAGTTATTCTTGTAACAGTTTGGCTACCTTCATCAACAATGCCTGCCTTTTTTCGTTTCCAACGCTCAGTACTCGATACTTTTGAACTTGCACCTGAAGTACATTAAACAAGACAATTAGTACAATTTGGTGACAATGAACATGTAAAATTGTAAAAGGAGTAAAAATCTTACCAAGACGCTGTATTGTTTTTGCAATTGTTTCTTTTGGCTTCATATGCTGTAGAATTTCTTTATAATTACTGATTATATCAAATTTTTCTTCAACTACACCATCATCACTGTCTGAATCTTCATAAGGATCATCACCATCTTTGTGGACTTTGTATTTGTCTTCAGGCCGACCTTTAACCTTTACCCAATCAATATTGTCAAGCCAGCCATCACGGACCTCTTTCTCCTTCTTCCAATGATAGTGCCCTGCTGTATCAAAGTGTCCTTCCTCAAGTTCTTCCTTCATGTTGAATGGGGTTATAGTGATCTACAAATAAAGTTATGTAAACTTTTGGTTATATACAATGAAATAAAAACAGAAGTCCCCTAGATTATCTAATATTGAACCAACAATAAGTAACGCCTTTAGTGGCGCTTCACTTCTCCGAGTGTAGCAGTTAGGTCGACAACTGCTATTTTTTTAGACAAAATTGTATTGATTTTAACATACTCACTTCACCTTCCAATCCCGCAACTCCTTCCTCTTCTCCTTCAATGTCATCAGCATTAAGTACATTTTTCCTTTCTTCTTCTGCACCACTGTCTTCTTCATCAGAGTCTAATGAGTGTTTTTTCCCATCCCGTACTGTGTGAGTCGGTTCTTCGGTGTCGAAAGCAGCTGAAGCGGATCTTTTGGCCATTTTATTTCTTAAAGGTAATGTGTGGCTGTGATTTCTTAAAATTAAGTCGGTGATTATATTTATAAATGTAATTGTAATATTATTTTAAAGCAAGCCTATTTCAAAGATTGTTGACTTGTCGTTGCGTCAATCTACTTATTCCATTTGTCAACTTGACAGCGTCACATCAAACAAGTTGAAATCAAAATTATAGCATATGTAGGGATAAAAATCAAAGCATTATCAAAAATCGTCCACGTCCCCATTGCGTTTATCACATATCATAGGAACGAAATAAACGCTTTTGAAAGAAAAAATAACATTAGAATATTGACGGCAGAATAATCAAAAATAAGGTTTTCAAAAAGAAAAAACTGTCTAATGTCAAAAACATTTTTTATCGAATGTTTGACATTTGACAAGAAGAAGAAGAAGTGACTTATGTCATAGCTAATGTTTTTGTTATTTTTAATTTTTGGTTTACTTTTGCGAAGATTTATAAAACTGTGAATATTTGAATTTAGGCCTAAGGATAAGGAGTAAAATGTGTAAATACTTATATGGATAGAACCTCTATAGAAACCTGGGTCAAGCTTTACACTAAAGATATACTATAAAATTCAAAGGTTTTGTTTCGCTATGAAAATACTATTATAGAATTTAAAATGAATTTCGATAAAGATTTTGTCATGGAATTATTTTTGGACGATACTGCCTCCACACTGAACAAAGTAGTAGTCGCAGTAGCCAACGTTGTTAACGAGAATAATGAAAATACAAGCTGTTTTGATGAACTCGTAATAAAAGAACAAAGCACACAAATAATACGAGATCATAAACAAAATGTTAAGAAAAAATCAGAAGTAACAGATGTTAAAGCCTATTTCGAAAATTTTGTTGTTAAATTTACTGAACAGGATTATCTCGAAAAATATCAAATGAAGAAGAGTACTGTACAGGTAATACTACCATTACTATCTTTTGTTTACTGTCTACTTCTTTCATTTTTTTCTAAGTTTTTAGATATGGATTTGATTGATATTGTTTTTTTTTCAGGCCCTGATAAACAGTTTGATGGAAATCCAATCTGGCTGTACAAATATTCCTTTAGAGAAAAAAGTGCACATTTTCTTGTGGATTTTAACAAGTGATTACTCTTTTAGTGAGACTGGTGTGTTGTTTGGATTACATAAATCCTCTGTAAGTTACATCTTTTATGAAATAGCTTCAATAGTTACTGAGCAAAGATATAATTATATAAATTGGCCGTCTTTAAAAGAGCAGCATATGACCAGGGTGAAAATAAATAGTAGACATAAATTTCCAAATTGTGTAGGTTTTATTGATGCCTGTAGACTCAAAGTGGGCTCTACAAGATACAGAAAGAATGTTCCAGAAACAATATTATTGCAAGCTGTTTGTGATGAATCCCTGAGCTTCCTTGATGTTCACATAGGAAAAATTGGAGACACTAGAAAGAGTAGAGTTTTCAGACAGAGTCAACTTTCTAAAGAACTTAAAAATTTTATTGATTTTGAAAACCATATTCTGGGTGATTCAAATTATAGGTTAAGAAAAAATCTCATAACACCATTCACAAGTGAAGAGCTGTTGACAACTGAGGAAATGAAATTTAATGAGGTGCATTGGAAGGCTCGTAGTTATATTGGACATGCGTTTGAATTGTTGAGAGATCGTTTTAAGAAATTAAACCACTTGGATGTTAACAAACAAGAATCTAATGACACTATTATCTTGGCTTCATGTGTTTTACATAATTTTGTTATACTCCATGAAGGATGCTCTCAAATTAAGCATGAGCCAGTAATTTGTGATGATCATATTATTATTGATACAGAAATTGTTAAGACTGCAATTGAAAAGCGTCAATATCTTTGTAACTATATCAATTATCTTGATAGCAATTAAAACTGATTGATATTTGCGGTTACAACATAGCTCCCTTAGACAAAGTGACATTCTAGTATCGCCATCGCTGACCCAAAAGTGAAAAATCTATGGACCTGACAATAACGTTTGATAAGTCACATGCTTGTCACATATTCTTTCCTATACATTTAGACACATTTTATCGATTCTACAAGCGACATCGCTAATCGAAAGTCACTTTGTCTAGGGGGGCTGGTCTTTTTAAGTCTTGTGGTTATAGCTCTTAGGACAACATTGAATAAAATCTCGATAGTCAAGTTAAAACTATCAATTTAAACTGTACAGGTACTTAGCAAGTACGCCAAAAATATTGTTACCCTCATTTTTCCTATAGTCAAAACATATTATGTCTCCTTCATAATCAACACTATACTTAGTGAATTTGTAATATGTAGAACTCTTAAAACCACCTATTCAAGAACATATGTATAAAATCATTCCGGTAGTTTCTAAGTTTTTAAATGAACTAAATATTTTAAGTCTATACCATTTATGTAAATTGTTATATAAATTTCAGAAAATATTATCACTAGACACAGCAAGCATAGTATAAACCTAAACACTATAAAACTAACCACTTATGTGATAAGTCATAATTGATTTCAAATAATCTCAGCTATCATAAGAGCTTATAAAATATCTTGACATATCATATGATTATCAGAAATACTTATAATAAAATCAAATATAATAATAAACATCTACTCTAAACCCTTCTATAATCTATACTATAATATTATAAAGAAAAGATCTGTATTTTTGTATGTATTGAAATAACTCAAAAACTACTGGACCGATTTAAAAAATTCTTTCACCGTTAGAAAGGTAATTTATCTGTGAGTAACAAAGGCTATATTTTTTAATTCCACGCGGGCGAAGTCGCAAGCAACAGCTAGTCTTCAATAAAATTAATTTTTTCTACAAATTTAAACACTTACCCATCTAAACTTTTACACGGTCTGACATTAGCGTAGAGGTCAAACTCCTTCCTGAGCGCCAAGTTCAAGGAACGGTATCCCTTCCCCACAGGGGTCATCAGGGGACCCTTTAAACCAATCTTGTTGGCATTTACAGAGTCTATCGCCTTTTGCGGGATACCGAACTTTCCATCTGGTCCCTGTAACAAAGATTTATTTTATGACAAATTAATCAAAAACCATTAATTTCTTTTATAAAAAAAGGTTATATCTCTTTGTCTATACTTATATTAAAGAGAGGAACAATTTGTATTTTTGTATGTATTGAAATAACTCAAAAACTACTGGGTCAATTTAAAAATCTTTCACCATTAAAAAGCTATGATATCACTGAGTAACATATTTTTAAATTTCATGTAGACAAAGTCACGAGCAACCGCTAGTATTCAATAAAATAACACATACATAAGGCATTAATGCATTTGCCTAACTAAAAGTTTAAACTTCATAAAGGTTAACTTAAAATTCTTGATATAAGTAAAAAAAATATTGGTACATCTACATTTTATTGTCTACAATAATTTGAATTCAATATAAAATGTGACAAGGAATACATCCTTGTGAATGGCCACAAAATGTTTCATTTCCACAGAAGGTAAATGATCTTATGTTAATGCAGTGTAACATTGACACTATCTAAGTATGCAAATGAGTTTTCCAACAATAAAATTTACACAAAACATATGTTAAGTGAATAATCAAACTAAATAGAGAACAATTTCAATGTTTTAGAACTTAATTGACTTAAACTGAGGTTTATTTTACATAATAAATATCTAAACAGATTACGAAATCCCAAAAAAAATTGAAAGCATACCACTTTATAAAGGCGCATTTGGAAATAGTCGCGTGACAAAGAAAAGTATTTTTACAAATGGTTTTCCTTAGAATAATAAAATTACAGTACTGTAAAAATTATTAATATATATTTTAATATAAAATTAATCACTTTTATAAGGAAAATACGGTACATACCCTAACAGCTGTGACATCGACTTCGTCCCATTCGATGGGAACTTTAGCAGCCTCGAAGATTTTCTGCACTGCGACAGTAATCTCAGGACCAATGCCATGCCCAGGGATCAACGTCACCTTCCGTACGCCGCTGCTGTACTGCGCCGCACCAGACTTGGCCGTCGGAACCTGGAAAAAACCAGAAAAACCTAACCTATAACCTCAAACCATATAACTATAAGAAAATTAACAAAAATATATGTAAACCTCATTTTTCGCGATCCCAACACGTTTAAGTCCTTGATTCGGCCCTGTGTCGAACAGTTTCAGTAAAGCTCCGACTACGTTACTCTCACGAAAAGGCTTCAAAAGCGCATTTATGTAATTCTTCGACATAACTATGTACAATAGTCTATTTTTGGATTGCAAAAGAAATTAAGCGGACTTACAAAGAGTTAGAGGCTACATGCAGTTTTAAGGGAAAACAAATTTTCTAGCACTGAACTACTGACTTACAATTTTCCGGATTAATCTTGCAGCCATTTCTTTAAATTTTTGATTAAACGATGTTGAACGGCGCACTCACTCCGCGGACGTTGAGGGGAGCGGGGCGGGAAGGATATTGCGATCTAGACAACGACGCATGACCGGAAACTGTCATCAAGGATAGAAAATCCCGCGAAAATTCTTTATTCGCGATGAAAATGTAAAAGTTGTAAATGCTAACTACATAATAAAAAGCTAAAACCACACATCAACGAAATGGTAATATAATTGGTGTCTATATAACACGGACAGATGACATTGAAAGTTTTAAAATAATCCAATTGGAATTTATATTTTTGGAAAAATAACCATTTATAATTCATTACTTTTGTTATAGAATTTGTTTAACATATTTTCAAATATGTTTTTAAAGTTATGTTCAAGAATTTAAATAAATTTAAAAAGCAAAATTATAAATAGAAGCCAAAGTTGCGTAAATCTAACCTTCTGATGTAGGTGTCAAATTCTTTTGACATTTTTTATGCCAATGTCATTGTCAACAGCTGTAATGTTTTGAAGATAATTTTTTGTCCGATACTTTGATAAAAGTATGTTAAAATGAATCGTGTATACTAGTGAATTTTAAATAGTATAAAACAAATCAAAACCATGGATCCACCGCTGCAATCTAAACTCTCATCTTTGTGTCTAATATCGCAACATAAATTAGAAAAGATCCTTTCATCATGCGGAGATAAAGCTGATTTAATTATAGATTCATCTCTTATAAAACCTTTGGAACGGATATGTGGTGTAACTTGGTTAAGGTAAGGTTTTGTAAATAACATATAGCATAAATTGTTAAACGCAATGACTTTATATAACTAATGTCAAAATTCTGCCCATTATCTTGTTTCCAATGAATATTCATTCATTAATTTTGTTCCTGGTCTATTTCAGGCAGCATGGAATTGAAAAGATCTACAAAATGGATCCCCAACTTGGACAGACAGCTAACACAACTAAAATATATTTCATATCAGCATGTAAACATAAATACAAGTGTGTGTTAGATCAGATATCTTCACAGATCAGTCAGAACCCATCACTTGCTGATTTAAAATGTTTCAACATAATTATTGTACCAAAAGTATTACACACATATGATTCAATATTAGAGAGCCGAGGGTTGTATGATGTTGTTAAACTCCATTCATTTTCATGGGAATTAATGTCATTGGATGACAGACTCCTTAGTATGGAACTACCATTTTTATTCAAGCAATTATATGTTGAGCAAAACCATTCTCTATTATCAAGTATTTCTATGTCATTGTGGAGTTTATTCCATGTAAGCGGACCGCCTAAATGTATTTTATCATTAGGTAAACTATCTTCTAGTGTTTTAGATATATTAGAGGTTTACAATGAGACATATGCAAGAGATTTCACAAGCAAAGATACGGAAATTGATACATTATTATTGATAGACAGAAATCAAGATTATGCATCAAGTTTACTGACTCCTGCGACATACTCCGGTCTTTTAAATGAAATTTTCAATATAACATGCGGACATTTAGATTTAAATGTCAAAGATACTAAATATAAAAAGGGTATGTTGAATTTTACAACAGTTTCTGAAGAAAATCCTAAAAAAGTAACCATGACATTAGATAGTTCGATAGACAGTTTATATGGAGAAATTAAACACAGACATTTCTCTGAAGTTCTAAGTGTGTTGAGTTCGAAAGCGAAGCTTTTAAAGAATGAGGACATTAAAGCATTAGGTATACAAGAGATTAAACATTTCGTATCAACGAAATTACAACAAGTAGCATTATTTAAGCAGAATCTAGTCAACCATGTTCTTGCCAGTGAAACTATCATATCGGAAATGAATAATAAATTCGAAAACGTCACATATACTGAAGGCGAAATGTTGAATAACAGAAATAAGAAATCTAATTTCAATTTTGTCGATGAAAACTTTGGTACAGATATACACATATACAATAGTCTGAGATTGATGTGTTTGCTCAGTTTAACGCAAGGACTTTCTTATGACGAATATAATAATCTAGTCAACAAATACTTATTGGCATTTGGCTACAAATTCTTGTATGTATTTCAAAATTTAATTAACGCAGGCTTATTATTACAACCTGTAAGTTTAAAATTGTCTTTGAATATCAACTTAAGTGGTTTGAGTGACAGATTACCGAGATGGCAGAATGGATTCCAAAGTCAAGCTACAAAATTAAAACAATTATCTACACAAGCTGATAATTCGAAGACTTCACCGTGTTATGTATTTAACGGTAGTTATGTACCTTTAGTTGCCAGTATTTGTAATACACTTTTAACATCTGAATCTTTAACTGAGGCGTTAACAAAACTATCTAATACATTGGAGTTAAAATTATCTGGCACATTATTAGAGAAAAAAGATGGCATAGAAACGTTGAATGAGAAACTATCAAATTTAAAACTGAATAGCGAATTAGAATATGGTTGTACAGATGCAAAAACGTTATTGAAAAAATTAAAAACCGATACAAAGTTATCAAGTGCGTTCACTTTTAAAGCAAAGACAGTGCTAGTGTTTGTTATAGGGGGTGTTACGTACGCTGAGATAGCAGCTTGTGATGTGATACAATCAGCTACGGGTAGCAAGATATATGTGGCAAGTGATTGTGTTGCTAGCGGTAGTGATTACATGTCCGCTTGCTCATAAACCATCATACAGCGTACAAAATTTGATGATCAACCGATCAGCTCACTGTTCACTTGAAGCTGATCTGTGAATCGGCTCGCAGATTTGGTCATTTTACCTGAATTGTAGTATGATTCCTGTGAGAGTCACCAGGTTCACGGTTCAACAGCTCTCATAGTTATAGTACATTTTGTTGATCCACAGCTCAATGGTTCAAGTCTAAGAGCTGATCCGAACAGGTTCAGAGATTTTTTTAATAGTTAGTCTGAATGATATTTTGTATAGCCAAGCTTGATATTATTTTCATAGCTATATCAGCGATTATTTACGTTTAACTATAGGAATATGTTAAAAACATTAAAGACACTATTTAGTAAGAAAATTAAGATCTTTTAAAGATTTCTCATTAATATATTGTAATCATATTTTAATTAAGTTCAACTGATTATTAGAAATAAAAATTTTGCATTTATTTGAAAACTTGTTATTTTTTTAATAGTCTATACTTACCTGTAATAAAAAAAAGATTTTTACAGTTATACTTAAAAAAAAACAAAAGTGAGTAGCGTATGTGTTCTTCCAGAATATCCTCTACGTCTTTGACAAATTTCATCAACATCCATTTAGTTATTTAGGCTACTCTTAACAAACATCCATCCATCTACATTTTCGCCATTATAATTTTCGTAAGATAGTAAGAAGTAAAATAGTTGATAATTAAGGTCACTTTAAGAGTTTTTAAATAAAACAATTCAATTACTAAAATACTATATTTCTGTTATCATAAAATATCACAGTACAAAGTTTTACAAAATTTTACTACACAAACACTATATTGAGAAAAATAACACGTACAAGTTTACATAATTATTGTGATTGCAAATTTCATATTTATAAGAATATATCGAAGGTAATCAGATATTGATTGATGTTGGTACAAAGTACAGTACCGGTTTTAGCTGTTAAACGCCCTGGGCGATATTTACCACGCCCCTTACGCTTGGGGTTACAGGTTTATGACACTTTAACAGGCGGCTATTTCCATCGCCCTGGGCGGACGCCCCAACGCCATCGCTGTGCTCATTTGCGCCAGTACTGCGCGAACTTGTGGAAGTGCTCTACTAGCACGGCCATCACAGCTGTCACAGACATATCCAGAAGGTTCTGGAAGTAGTGGACCGCCTCCTCATCACCCAGGTCCAGTCTGGATGTAATACAAGTATATAATGTAGTGTAACAGACAGATTAACCAATTCCACAAATCGTCTAATGTGAAATTTGGAAAGTGGATTTGATGGCAGAGGAATTATTCAGGAAGAGGAAATATTCTCTTTAGCGTCTTTTTTCAGTGAATTCTTGTAAAAATTCGCTATGTGAAAGTAAATTTATCAGAGGAGATACTATGTTTTGTTTTTACTATGACATACGCAAATGCAAATAGTGGAAAGTATGATTTGAGGTGTTTTTAACTAAAAAAATGCTGCTAAAACGTGTATGGATGAAATAGTATCAAGATGTGTGTGTAGTGTGATAGACAGACATACCTGAGCTTGTCCTGCACCTTCTTGACTGCCTTGTCAGGCTCCAGGGCGATGTCCGGCACCGACGCGTCCACCATCAGAGAGAACAGGTTCAGCATTAAGTTCGCATGCCTTACACAACATAAATAAATAAGTAAACAACAAATTTCTTGTATCTATGTTATGGTCCTTCGAGCAGGATACTTACCGTCTTAAATGCAGGAAGGCTGTGTAGCAAAGTTTCCGGAACTCGTGGTAGTGGTCAGCGTGTACTCCGCCCATAGCTTCCACCATCTCCCGGCTCAGCTTCATGGGCGGCGGCAGCGGCTTCGGGTCGCGACCTAAGATG
>JAOCNA010000012.1:4571015-4581479 GCA_026546675.1 Papilio helenus | reverse complement strand
ATCGACACTATAGAAATTTTATAAATATGAAGTCTAAATTGATTTACCTGTCTCATGTTTATGATTGTCTGTCGCCTTGTCCTCGGAGACGACGTTGGTTTCGACGACCTCTATGAGTATCTCATTGCGCAGGTCCCGCTGCGCGCCGTCCGCGGGCAGGTTGTGGGTGTTGTGCGTGTTGTGCAGGTTGTGGCGGCGCTCGGGCAGCAGCGCGGGCAGCTTGTTGCACACGTCGGCGACGCCGCGCTCCACACTCTGCAGGAAGCGCTCCGGGTTCGGGAACTGCCGGTTGCCGACCCACGAGCACTGCTGCTGCTTAGAGTCCCACGCGCAGTGCGGGTCTTGCAGCGACACGCATTCTCTGTACAGTTAACACTTACAATGTTTTTATCTTATCTACATTCTTTCTAATATTATAGACTAGCTTTCGCCCGCGATTCTGTCCGCGTAGAATAAAAAAAAAGTAAGTAGCGTACGTTTTCTTCCAGACTATGTTCTACATCTGTGCCAAATTTCATCGATATCCGTTCAGCCATTTAGGCTACAAACTTTCGCATTTATAATATTAGTAAGATGCATAAGTTTGAATGCATGTTTGTTACAGTTTGTAGCTTAATCTGCTGAACGGATCTCGATGAAATTTGGCATAGTTGTAGAGGATAGTCTGAAAGAACACAGGCTACTTTTGATCTCGGAAATAGTTACGGTTCCCATGGAATACACAAATTTCATTTTTCATGATCATATTGATTGTATTTATATTACTAATAATTAATTGAGACTAAATGAGTAATATTTATTGAATGTTAGTTAATAAAAAAAACTATAGTAATGACTAAGAGTACGTTTATCGTGAATGATAAGCCACTCCTTTGTACTGACGTTGTGTTAACAAGTACAAAGTATACAAAGAACAATTATAACGAGAATTGTATTCTTATCTGTTTAAGTTTTAGAATAAAAAAGTAACTAGACAATATGAATATTTAGGCTAAGACAATACAATTATTTTGATAGCAAACTATTCTAAGAAAATCAAGATATATTACCTGCACGATAGTACGTTGGTGCAATGAGACAACGAAACACCTTTGATAATATCGCCCGAAGCTACAATCAATTTCTCCGTAGTTAGCGCGACGTGCATTTGCTTTACTGGTACCCCGCTCGGCAGCACTTGCACCTCCGATATAACCGCTGTCCTCACTGGGTTCCTACTGGATTCATCCACACTGGCATCAAACGAGCCATCATTCGCAGCCACATTCACAGCCTTAATAACCCTCCCATCATCAGTACCGATGTACATAACATCATATTTGTTCCCATTCATAGCTTGCACTTGAGGATGTATGGCGATCGCTGAGAACCGATACTGCAAACTGACTCGGATCAATATCGGCCGAGCTAAAAACGAGGGAACCGCTTTCTCCATTAACGGATGCGTCTTTATGAAGTTTACTCCGGAATCAGATAGAGTTCTGCTATCCTCTACACAGGAGCCAGGTCTAGGATGTGGCACTTTCTCTTTCTCTAGCGGCAACCAGTTTGAATTCATGCTTTCTTGACCTTTAAAAGGTCCGTCGAATGCGTCTAATATGTCTCGCATAGAGAAGGCGCAGACCGCGGAGCCTCCTATCGCGTTTTGAGGCGTCGTGAACACGGCGTAGATTATATCGTTCCTTGTGTTCCCGCTGCCGTATATTCCGTTGATCAATTCAGTCGTTGCCTCTGTGAAAGGGTTTTAATAAGTACAGTTTGTTCAAGAAATATAGTTATTAATAAATTATTTTTAAGTAACTTACGTATTTCATCGAAATAGAATGGGTATTCCCCAGGCACGGAGCAGTTGAGTCTCGTCTTAAGGAAGGAAGTCCATCGCTCGCTAAAAGTGTGTGGGCCACCTTTGTCGTTGAGGCAGACCCGGGCAACTCGCGAGTACACCGCCTGTAAGATAAAATTGCGCGTTATACAAAACAATTCACTATCGCGCAGCTGCGAAATACAATATCGTGTTTTTTAGAACTGGCAATAGATAGAAGTACACTGACCTTTCCACAGTTCATGTATTCGACGGCGGTTTCTCGATAGAAAAAGTAAGCATGGCTGGTGGAAGCGATTGCTCCGACGAAAGACGGATCGTTGAGTATTCTGAGATCTGAGCGTTCGGTCTTCACGGGCTCGCGGTAGATAAGGGGATCCGTGCCGGAGAAATCAGCTGCCGTCGCAGTGTACAATTGACCGTCTGAAATTATAATAAGCATTGATTTTGATACAAAGTTTCCTTGTCAGCGAGATGTTCTAGTCTTTGCGATTTATGGACGCATTTTGTCCACTCAAATTTGTAGTAAGTATAAGATGTAGATAATGATTCTTTACATTCTCTGTAAATTTATATCTAATTGTGATTACGAAAATACAAGACTCTACGTATTTTTTATGATAATTTGAAGTGCTTAATGTGACTTTACGTAATGATCATGTGGACCACCAGAGTGACTTAGCCTCTGTGGTTAAGTTATGAGTTATAAGAAAGCGTATTAAGAGTAACGGTGTAGTCAATTTGGAGAATCGTGCGTTCTCTGCTCCGGGTTTGTGGTTAACTCATTATTACTTGTGCTAGATAACTTTTCGTATACCTTAACATTTTCCGATTTAATCATGGAATGTGTTAACTTTTGCTCACTTTGAAAACTTTTAGTACAAATATGAATTGAAAACAGAGTTAATTAATCGGTGAGTCAGATATCAAGCATATAATGTAACATATAAACAATAATTACAAAATAATGAACGAAGTTGAGAAGGCATAAAGTATTAATCATAAATATGACGGAAGAGACTCTGTACCTGATGAAATAAATAATAAAAAAACACGGCCACTATGTTGATAAAAGTTGGAGACCCTTATCGCAACATTTTCACTTCTGAGTTTCTTTTAGTTGACACAATAAAGTTCCTAAAGGATCAATAAACAAAAGAAAGTTAACAAGTCTCAGTAAGTAACTGTCAAAATAAAGTTTGCTCTCACCAGTGAATATAGAAGTGGAGTTATGCTCCGGATCATATGGGCATCTTCCTGAGCCGTCGAACTCTTCGAGGCGATGGTTCTGTCGCAAGGTGTCGTATCGTCTGCAGAGCGGCTTGAAGGCGTTGGTGCCGCAGACCAGCAGGCGGCCGTGGGAGCGCGCCACCACGCGCGGGTAGTTCTGGCACTCGTCTGATGACTTGCCTTTCAGCTGACATAGTTCTCTGTGTGCGTCTGTTGACTGCCATTCTAGACGCTACGAAAAAAAGAAAAATTACATTATTTTTTAACAATTAACAATGTGTTTTTAATCCGGTTATTGCATACTAATTTACAAGAAGAGATACGACTAAGGGTCACGTTTTCCTCTTTAACAGTGAAAGGTTTGTAATTTTGTAAAGGATTGTTTTATATAAGAAGTGATTGTGGCGAATAAATTGCATATTAATTCGAGAAGTCATTGAAAATACTGGTTTGTTTGTAGCGAGAAACGCGCACATGCATTGACTTTCACAAGCCGGCGGGCACGCCGCGCCGACACGGTTCACTTGAAATCGGCTACAGGAAGTCGACCAAGCTGCGAGACTCATTTTTAATGCCAACCCTAACGAGGCCCTTGTACTAAACTGTCATTTGTATTTACTTGTGAAGGAAATAGGTCACAGGGATCTGTTGAAATAAATATACTGTGTAACTGTCAGTCGTAATTTGTGACTTCATTCAGGGTTAGCTCTTATAGCAAAATTATTCAGATGTAAACAATTACTCCGACTCGTTACAGACTGACAAATATTCCCAATGTTATACGGTGCCCGGTAATGGAAGTATCGCTAACGAAATATGGTTCTGTGACGAGTGAAACTTTACCAATATCTGGTGGAACATGGCGGCGTGCCAACAGCCTGACGCTCGTGTATTTGGTATTTTTATGCGTATTTTGTGATGCCATTAATTTTGTCCGATAAAACTACGCTGTTGGTTCTGGATATGTTATGAATTCTATATTGGATACATCAATATAAGAGATGTGTATCGATGCGTCCGATTTATAATAGCTGAGATATCTGATTTACAATCTCTTGTATAAATATCCTGATACGAAATACAGGCATTTTAGTCATACCAAAAAAAAATTGTACTATCTAAAATTCCTAAATAAGTTTCCTTTTAAATACAATACTTACAAGAATTATTTACTTAATCGATTTTTGAATTAGCATTCAAATAAGCTAGCAATGTTTTTAGACCATAGTTCGTACTTCAAAGCCTTTAGGGATCTAATCTATAAGAGCAATCTAAACATTGAGATGGCTTTTGCGAGGGGCGGAGGAAAAACTACTTGGGACCCCACACTTATAGGAGGCCCGCTTTTCCTCATTCTGTGAAAGGTTAAAAATTCTGCTTTCCCCATTGGGTAAAGTGCTTCACGAAACCCTTTCGTTTATGACTTCCAAAGATCTATACTTTTGTATGTAATATTAAAAAATGAACATATAACTATCAATATACTTTTTAAATTTACAATACCAATAAAAAAATCCGATTACAATAACGAGTATACATATGTAGGAACGTTTGCATTTTATCTCGATTATTTATGTCATTTCTATGTAAATATTTTACATAAATAATCATATAACTTATAATTAATACCTTTGACAAATTTTTATTTGCACTCTAACTTGTTTTTCGACTCAAAACTCGTGCAAGAGCAATGTAGGTCAGGTACAACTAAATAAATAAGGTAACAACAATTTGCATACAATTTTAATTTAATCTAAAAACTTATATTGCGTCGTGAATAAGAAGTAGGTGAACTATCGCGTGCGCGTTCATCAAAAGTGTGTAATGTAACTTTAGCAATTTGAACAGAGTATTGTGCCTCAGAGATATCGCTACATGTTAGCATTTGTTACAACTTGTAACAAGGTTTCTGATCACATTTGTCATTGAAAAACAATAAACAATTTAACATCAGATGAAAAAAAAATCATTAAGATTGTCACTGGCATAGCATATTAACGTCATGCCAATCCTGACATTTTTAAATGTATTTTTCGTATTGTGAAGTAAATTTTGCGTGAACATGTTTTATTGCAGTGACATGTTAGCGACTGATCCTGTGACATTTTAAATCCCGGTAGAATTATGTGTTACATAAAAAGACGTACAATTTATATCTGTATCTATCAAGACTAAACCGTATAAAATACCAACATGAGGTACCAATATAATTTTGATTTATTATTTTTATACATTGTTAATTCCTATTTACGTTAATATTGGTATGAGTTATTCCATCATTAAAATGATTATAATTAGGTAGATTTTATTAAATACGCTAGCGACGTTGTCACACTTCTACAGGTACGTATAAAATGAAGAAGTATATTTAAATCCTCCTTGACTTGCAAATACTCGTAATGGCTACAATCACGGCTGCAGTGAATTCCGCGTATATATTAAAGTATGATGCGAACAAACACAATCATGCATGTAGTTAGGGCTGCCAACTCTTCTGGTTTGCTTGATGCATATTTAGATTCGGACTAGGTTTAACATAATATTTAAAATTGATTCAAATGAACAAAGGACCGACAAATTCTCGGCCATTTCGATTTATCAGTTTAAGTGCGAAAAAATTAAGTGAAGTGAAATTTGTACCTTATTTTATAGGGTTATGTGAAACAAAGCTTTTTTGTCATCCTCTAAGGAGTCATAGTATTCTATCTTATTGCCGACATTCAGGTTAAGTTTTATTTTAAATTGGCAGCCCTACATGTTGCATGTAGGTAATACTGATGAATCACATTCCTATATCCATTCATCATTTACTTTGTATATAAAATACTTGCTTTTAAAGTAATTTGTTTTGTAAATAAGGTTCGAGTATCGATTAAGCAATACATTTTTCAATTGAATGGATCGACTCGTTTATTGTATAACAACAAGTACAACGACCTTAGAAAACATGTGTAGACATATAATTTTTTTCCTGATAGAAGAATTTATAAGAAAATTAGCGCTTTGGAACTTTCGACGATTGTTTTCGACGATCCTTTTCAAGAAAATTATAATAAAATACAATGTAAAAAATAGGCTAATCTTTGTCATCAATTTCGAGTATTTTTTGATATGTATTTACTGTACAGTAGTCACACCTTTATCATGCTCCAAATTATAAGTAAATAACAGATAAACTACGTCAACGTTTGATAAAAAAATTGTCTCATTCAGAGCGCAGTTCTGTATACTTTATATAAAATATTGCTATCCCTTTCATTCCTTTTGCGAATAGAAAGATAACAATATACTATTATACAATATCCCTGTGGGTTCCTGCAGTGGATAGTGACGTAAGTCACAACAGTAAAGGTATGATGAGGAAACCATTTCTACATAGAAGATTCTCGAATCAGGAAACTGCGAGTATGCATGGGTTACTTAAGATGGTAAGTTTTGTTAGCAAAGTTACTAGCCTAAGTGGCCGTGACTGCAGCTATGTTTGTTTGACACATTCACAAGACCTCTACATATGAATCTAATAACTAACTATAAGTGTTCAAAATTACGGAAGCAATTATTTATTCATAACTACCAACAAAAAAATGTAAAAACTGCTGTAGTCTCTAGGTGTAGATTTAGTGTGACTACGTATGTATCTCAGAGGCCAATTAACGACTCTGAGTGCGATTAATATTAAAACATGTCGTTTTAAACTTACCTGATCAACGTTTTCAGACAAGTCGTACAGGCTTAGATTATAAACAGCGTTTCTGTAACAAATGGGTACAATTAATTTCGTCAGTCTCAATTTGCGTAGGTGGCTTATTATTTGAAGAAATTCATCATCCAAGGAGTTTTGAACACCTGAATAAATGTAATGGTATATTATAATTGATGTAAAAATATATAATGTTTTCAATACATCAGTGCGTATAACATTTATCTTAGGATAGCAATGCACAACAAATTTAAAAGTACATGATCTTACTAATATTATAAATGCGAAAGTATAGATGGATTTCTGTTAGAATTTGTAGCCTAAACTGCTGAACGGTTCTTGATGATTTTTGGCATAAATGTAGAGGATAGTCTGGAAGAACACATAGGCTACTTACTTCTGTATTTTTTTAATTCCACGCGAACGGAGTCGTGGGCTAACTTGTTAAAAAATAAAGCTCTTTTTTATAATGTCGAAATTGTTAGACATACAACGATATATTCTCTATTTCGTTATATTCTCGGATCAAAATTTATAGACTTTTCTATCAGTTTATCTATTGTTAATAATGTTTCTTTTTAACATTGTGTTTTGCGTAAAATAATATTTAACATTATATGTAACGGTGTCAATGATAATACTGTACTCATGACCGATTTCGATTATAACTAATTAAAACTCACAAAAAATATGTTTGTTGATTTTAAATCAGGTCAGAATGTTTAGTAAAAGTATCTACAACAATACACAACAATTGTGGAACGGCAACCATTAATCTATAACATGATAAGTAATGTTTATCATTATTTACTTCATTTATATGTGATAAGAAATGAGTACGTTCTGAACTCACCTGCCACCGACGATGATGGAGAAATCATCTTTGTCTAATATACGAAAGTGGTCAGGCGCGGTCGAGTTGCCCACGAACTGCTCTGAAGTCTCCTCGCCTGAAACAAAAGAACGCGTCCCTAAATATACAACCCACTCAAGATATATTTAGAAACGGCGCTAACATCCGAGCTAACGCGCATATCTTTGATTTGAATATTTTTTATAAGAGGATATAGGTTATAAATATCTATAAAAGTATTTATTTTTAAAAAAAATTAGGATAATGTTTTTTGGTAACAAAACCATAGGAAGTTGATTATAAAACTGAAGTACCTACTGTTCCAGGTATTTTTGGTCTAATGATATAAAATTGTCGAAGTTTAGAATGTTAAGGTCTACTAAAGGTTGGGGCCGCGATAGTCTTGACTAATAATCAAAAATGTACGTTACTTTTACCGGGTTATGTGGTAGCAAGTATGGAATGCGCTTTATGATATACGTATGACCAAGTGAACCATTTAGTGGTTTACGATTCTGCTAATGACAATTATGCAAAGGATATTTAAATGACTTTAAAATTATTCTTCTTCGTAGTTAATTACGTATTTGTTGCAAAAACTATGTTCATTATTCACAGTGATTAATGCGAAGTGGGTCGCGAGGTATTGTATCGAGTGAAATTCGATGTTTTGTCATTTGTCACTGCCATTTGCATAGCGAAGTAGTTACAAACGTCTCAGATGGAGTCTTACATTTTAATTACTTCTGAATGTTAATAATAATTATGTAACAAGATGAAGAATGTTTGAATGGATGTCTAGGAACATTGGTAATAGAACATAATCATGTTATTCTTGTTTTTCCAAGATAATGAAATGTAGATATTAACAGGATTTACCGTAACTTATTGAAAGCTAATTCTACGCCTACAAAAGGCTTCGACGGTAGCGAGGCGCCAATGAACTAAGTGTAATACAAGCTATAGGGACAGCATTACAGCGCTTGTTGGTGCACGTAGTAAATATATTTACGATGCTGGCGGAGTTAACAGGATTCGTGGTAATTGGACGTGGATTATACAGATTTAGCCTGGCTAGCTTAGCATTGCAGGTCGCGCGTCGGCCGCTGGCCAGTAACAAGCTGAATTTGATTACGGCTTTCACCGCCACTAGCTGTTACGCACTGCAATCAATTTGTTGCCAATTTAATTATTATGATAATGCGATGTTAACAACAGTATCGAACTAGATTTGCATTGATTTTATACGAACAACGATAGCTTTAATGTAAGTTGAGGTTATGTTCGAGTACAGTGATTTTTTTTATGGTGTTACCAATTTAAATCAACTTACCACTGAAACTTTATATCTGTAAGAATGAACGTCGTAATCCTTAGAAAAGTCCATCAAAAATACAAAGGCAATGTGAAAATAAAGGTAGGTTTACAATAGCGTTACCCAGACCTACGTGGAAGTGAGGACAAAGCTCTTTTGTAATGCGATTAAACAGCAATAAGAATTTACGATTTCATAACGATTATTCGAAAAATTCTCGCGTGTTTCGCACGATTAACATTGTCAGCCATGTTGCACCTGCAGTGTTAACCCACGTAAGAAATGCCTACTCCATTTAAATTCTGCACATAGCACGTATGAGGAAAATTATTGCATAAACGTTTACATTCCCCTACATACACGTTCTTAAATGAAAGCCAGAAAATATTTTATTACAAAACTTTTAATTTAATCTTTGAAAATAGTAAAGCTTTGCTTTGATTTGTTATGCGGAATCTATACTAATATTATAAAGAGGAAAGATTTGTAATTTTTTATGTATTGAAATAACTCAAAAACTACTGGGCCGATTTAAAAAAATCTTTCACCGTTAGAAAGGTATTTTATCTGTGAGTAACATAGCCTATATTTTTTAATACCAACGCGGGCGAGTGCGAGCAACAGCTAGTACACCATAAAACTGAAATTGGGAATAGAAAATAAAACTGATAAATTAATTTATGTTTTAAACACAGCGCGTAGTACTAAGATACTGTAACATAATGACTTTAGTATAACGTTATTATTATTATAAAATATTAAGGTAAAATCAGTATGTTTAATATCATGCAAAATACGAGTTATGAAACCATAGCCAATATTATGTAATTTATTGAGTCCAAAACATGGAATTTAATATATAAAATCTCCATGACATGCAACGTAAAAGGTCTCATCTCACCTTTTAACCCTTAGGATTATAATAACAATAATTATGAACAGTTAAATGTGACTTTCCTGTGTTTTACCAAGTTAACGTGTTCCTACTGTGAATACACTTTCGGTGTTTGTATTTAAAAACTTTTATAGTCTTTTAATCTTATTTATACCACACAGGAAGTAGGACATAAAAATAGATACATCTATTTAGAACATGGATGTTTGAGAGAATTCCGTAGCATTGATTAAATAAGGACAATGTTTTGAATACATATATACATACTTGCGATTCTTAATTACCTACGTTATACACAAACACGCTATAAATAGATGTCCATCTTATTTCACAAGTATACGTTATATCCTCTAAGTACATACTTTAATGTACATAAACACAACAACTGATCTATTCTGTTACACTAATATTATGAACAGAAAATATTTCTAAGTTTGTAAAAATAAACTCAAAAACTACTAGACCGTTTTTATAAATTTCTTCCATCATAACAGAGTTACATTCATGTATAATTTAATATTGTTATTATTATAACACTAGCTGTTGCTCGCGACTTCGCCCGCGTAGTATTAAAAAAATATAGCCTATGTTACTCACAGATAAATTACCTTTCTAACGGTGAAAGAATTTTTAAAATCGGTCCAGTAGT
>JAOCNA010000012.1:4553925-4567473 GCA_026546675.1 Papilio helenus | reverse complement strand
CCCAGTAGTTTTTGAGTTATTTCAATACATACAAAAATACAAATCTTTCCTCTTTATAATATTAGTATAGATATAAAAAATGTTCAACCGTGCGAAGCCGAGACGGGTCGCTAGTTACACATAGAACATAGAAGTACAAATGTAACACTCAGAGTGAGATATGTGAAGGTATCAGTTACCGTATTTAACGTGTATCCGTGCATTAGCATCCGGCATCCAGGCGTGCGCCGTCGACGCTAACAGGAGCAAGACCGCGCGGGCGACGGCCATTTTGGATTAGTACCTAATCCTCTCCACACACGCCATCTTCTGCCTGTAACAATGGACATTTGATTTAACACCTTAACATTATTCATATCGATTGATGGTACTTCGTGTTTGATGAATTAATCGAATAAAGTCTATAGGTACACTAGTTGGAGTTTGGTAGCGTCATAAAGCTTTCTTCTTTAGGAATATAAATGTAATTTTATCATTTTATTTTCAATATTTGTTGAATTAACTATAAATTTATATTATGTTCAGTATCAATTACGCGAATACAAAGATATAAAATGCAAATTCATAAATTGTGTAGTATAATTCTGGGCAAGCCAGATGTTGCTGGTTTAATCTCCGGGCAAATTGCAATGTCTGAGAATGCATTTAACACCTACGTTTCCCCCGTTATTCCTACGTCACTTAGAGCGAGCACTCCGAATGTGAACGCAGGGTATCGAATGTGCATACTTTTGCATCTATTTAACAATTACCGTGCACTTTAGCAAGTTTGTAGCTAAATTAAGCAGTAGTAAATCGTTAACCATACTATTGTTGTCTGTCTGTTTTGTAAGTTTTATTTTATTGTTATTGTGTCTTTATTTAATAACAATAAATTTTCTCAAGAGTTGTTATATTTCTCAGGCGTATCGTTATGATAATGGATGTTTATGAGCGACTTAAGAATGATACAAACAAAATAATAATTTCTCATTTGTCTGATTTTGTTTATAAATACAACATGACCTTGGTTTGCAGACAGATATTAACATTTGCGCTATCTAAACAAACGAAGTTCGTAAAAATACGGATATTTTAAAAATAAAACGGGCATATGCACTTATCAGATATACAAATAGCAATAAAACAAGAGCGGTGATAATAATTTGCGTCAGATACGAGATGCAAGAAATATGCAGCAAGCTGGCTCCTTGTGCGTCAGAACAGGCCCCGACTCTCACATTCTAGTTTTTTACTTTAGCCACATTACTCGTTATCGTGGGAAAAACAACTTGGGACTTGGTCGCTATTATTAGATTTATATCTGTTTACAAGATAGCGAATTGCATTTTCAGATTCCTAGGGAAAAAACCTTATATTTTTTTATCATTTATTGTGATTTTTTTTATTCAACTGTGTCACCATAAGTGTCTCACGTGTAATATACTAGATACATAGTATTGATAAAGTGCGGTTAGATGCAAAATCAATGCAAACTAAAGCTACATGTTAGACAGGTTGTCGACTAAAGGGTTGAAAATATAAGAGGAGGCAGGCCATTGTACCGTCAGAGTTACAAAGGATGAACATAATGTGGGGGATGGTATCGCCGCGTCTATATTTTGCGCTCGGGGCTTTGTGTAAAGTGCTCCAGTGTGTCGCAGTGTAGCTAGCAGCTAGCAGCATGCTCTGTAACCTGTTAGTGTTAATTCCCTTGCTATATATTACGCGAACCTGCAATTTATCGGCGCTGGATCTACCCACGCAATTACTGGCTTAAACAAACGAGCGGTTATCGAGTGGCGGAAGGCAATGTCTGATAATTTACTTTGGCTATATCTTTGTCAATATTATTATTAGAATATTACTTCTATTATTTTTTACTACAGAAGCAAAAAGATTCATTGAAGTGTATAGACAAAGAGTAAGCAATTGATCATGTTTATATACGTACAATTTTCTATACTAATATTATAAAGAGGAAAGATTTGTATTTTTGAATGTATTGAAATAACTTAAAAACTACTGGACCGATTTCAAAAATTCTTACACCATTCGAAAGGTAATTTATCTGTGAGTAACATAGGCTTAATTCTTTTTTAATTTTTTTTAATTTCACGCAGGCGAAGTCGCGAGCAACAGTATTTTAAAAAATAGGATATAGTAAAAAAATATTACTTACGAAAAGGCTTTGATACGAACGTTTTTTGGCAAATGTATGAAGTCGTGATTTCTAACATTGAATACGAAAGTACACGTAAAGGAGACACCGGTATGAATATTTAATGCTTTTGGCAATGTAAGGCGGTGGTCAGTTTACAAAACTAATGCTCCGTATCCTTGTTGCTTACATAAAAACTTTATACACTACAAGTAGTTTAAAGCATATTATTAATTCAACAATTGTTAACTATTCAATTAGTAGGCACCTACACCAGTTTGGTCATCAAAACACTTATAATGTATTCATCGAATCGATTTCGCTTTAAATAAATTGGGTAATGAAAAACAAGTTTTGTAATCATTTCCGAATACTGTTCAATGTGAATTTTTAAATAATAAGTTATTCAATTGATATATGTGTTATATAACTGTTGAATTATATTCTATGTTATACTATTATAACAAAATAAAAGAGAAATCTTATTTAATTATTGCTAAAATGAAATTTAAACATATCGATCAATTTTTACTATTATTACCTAACCTACATTTTTAATTACATGTTTTAACTAACTAAAGTGCATTAATTATTGGCAAGCAAAACATGCGCAATTTTAAAACCTCGTTACGACAATATTAAATTACGTAGTAGTTCGCTTGATTTATTTTTCGCGGACGTGACATGACGGCGTGTAATTACATACAGAATATGGACGCGGTTGACATTCGAGCCTGACTCGAGAGCGTGGTGTGACCAGCCTCCGCGCTGTCCCACGACGCCGGGGAAGCTGCGGTTCTTTTGCTACTAACCGCAAACTTTTATGGCATACCTTTACGTGGGCCTACCGAAGTGGTTGGAATTGAAACATTTAGAACAATAGCATAGTTATGACATTTTCATCGTCTTAAACCGGTGGCAGAATAATCACGATTGAATAATTTGTAGTACCTATGGCGTCGCGGCGTTGATCTATTTTTCTTTCCTGATCTTTTTTTACCTTTTTATATGCGCTGTTTGTTCGTCTTGTGTAATTAGGTAGTAGTAGCAGTGATTAGTTAATAGCTGGTTCCTGCCTCCTTTGCTACTATTTGCCCCGAGGTGTCTGTAGATGGCATTTTAATTGTACCGTTAAAGTACTTCTGAGAGAATTGTTTTTGCGTGTATGTTAAATCTCTATTGTGCCAACTGAGGCCTACTTTGGGTTCCCAACCCAAAGTCGTTAGTAAGTTTTTTGAATTCCTTCATCGAGTTATTTATAGATCCAACATCATGTAATTTTCTTTGTTACCCTTGAAAGTGCCAAGAAGGCCATCGTAGATTGATCTTATGATATGTGATTATTCACAAAGTGATATATTATTACGTTCAATATTGTGGTGAAATGCCTTTACATCCACTTTCCTTATTTGATAAATTTAATACATCTGTTTTATTTGGTTTGGGATCATTTTATTGGGGCCCTGACATCGTTGTGGCGCTTTGATAGTTACAACTACCATCAAACTTAAGCAATGTTTCTGGCGGTAAACAGTTGTCCGAGTGTTTTAGTAGCTTCTATTCCCGGGCGACAAACTATGCGTCGAGTTACTTGCGGAGTACGGCCACATAATGTACTAGTGGTCGTTTACAGCTTAACCTAAAAAAATGTTTACGTTAACGTTGAAAAGGTCAAATGAGAGGCGCGTCATAGAAAAATAGTGCCTTAGGTTAGTTTACTATATTCAAAGAGATTTAGAATAAGGATAAAAGGAAGTAAAAGACGGAAAGAAGTTTCATTTAGTTTTGACCATAAGAGCTCAATTGTTATAGCACGCACTTATTCCTTTCCTTAAACGTATTAATGGAATCGATAGTTTTGATTAAAGAAGCATATTCTAGTGTCAGTTTTATTCTTTCTGACGCTTATTTTTTTCTATCATTAGCTATCGTCGAATTGATATATGTTATTTACTGTACTCTCTATAAAAGACATTTCATACAAAAAACATTTTCGCATAAATAACAGAGATTCGATAAGTTTCAAGGAAGTGATTTATCCTTAGGGCGGAGTGGTTAGCATACGGAATCACCGATAAAGACAGTTTGTCGCATTTTCTATATCGGCTCGTAATTTATGGCCTGCCTCGGGCGACGTCACGCGTGAAATGTTAGCTACGTACATGTCCAAACTGTGGAGGATAACTTCCTACATGAATAGAATATACAAACAGTGGATCAGTATACATTTAGCTAGCAAGATTAACAAAAAAAAACTTTATCTGTCTCCCTACTTCTTAGCTCCGAGAAATTGTACCCTAGGAGGCCAAATTACAGTCCTTTTCTCAAGAAGGAAAAGTAGATTTGACGGCGGAGGAAACGCAGGAAGGGGAAATATCCTGTTTATCTGCGTCTCTTCCTCCGTCGATTAAGGGTACCTGCAATTGCGTATATCTATGGACAGCGGTCGCTTCTCCAATTCGGCGGATTCAGGTGGCCGCTTGCTCGTTTGTCACCTTGTAATATAAATATGCATTTGTTTGCTACCGTGTTACGGTAGTTTAAAATCAATAAACCGTTCTTCCTTACACAAAAGGTGAGTATAAAATTATTGTCTATTTAATTTAGACATCCGTATAGCTCAAAGTATAGTTATAATTCTTTAAACGATTGACAGACGTTTAACAATAGCTGATTAACAATAATATTTGCACTTCATTTGTCATACGACACGATATTGAATATCGCAGACATCGTATCATTCGCGCTTAACGTATACAAATTACAAACGTGTTGAATATCATGTAGTTTAATGAATTTTATTACAGCTCAATTTCATCGAATGTTTGTAAATCAATTGTTAATGAATGACAGTAGCAATAGGAGTTATATTTCCAGGGACAAAACAATTGAGGAACTAGTTTTAGGTTATGAATTTTTGACAGTAGAGAACTGGCTGGTTAGAAAAGTCCTATATCCAGGTAAGATATTACAAAGAGTATGATAATTTACATTTGTGAAGAAATATGTAATTATACAAGTCTCGGATTAATGATTTGTATTTTTGTATAATCTATACTAACATTTTAAGAGAAAAGATTTGTATTTTTGTATGTATTGAAATAACTCAAAAACTACTGGGCCGATTTTAAAAATTCTTTGACCTTTAGAAAGGTAATTTATCTGTGTATAACATAGGATACATTTTTTAATTTCACGCGGAAGAAGTCGCGAGCAACACATAGTAAAACATACTTTACCAAGAAATATTTCTTTAACTGCTAAATTTTCAAAGGTAATTTTCATTCAGTTCTTATTTTACAGTGTCTATTTTTTCTATTTTTATAACTAAATTGCAACAGGACTCGATAGATCATGATACGATTTTTAAACATTTAATATATGGTAGCAATTTAAAAGATCAAAAGATGTGATATTACTTTGGTTGGTTCTTTAAGATTTGCAAAAGTTCCCCGCATCTTGCTGCACGCTCCAGTGAACCGAGGTTTTTAATCTTGAAGAATTATGCTAAATTGAGATCTCTGTTTAGATACTTTGTGAGACATAGAAAAAACCATAGATAACAATTTAAAAGTTTTTTAATTACCATAAGTTTTTAATAAACATTGTTTATAGTTCCTTTAGTGGAATACGAATCCTTGAATAGTTATCATTTTTTAAGCTTTGGTTCAAAAGGTCTTCGAAAATTTTCATTTCATAAAAAGCTGCGAATATCATAACCACGATAAAGAAAATGCATATATTAGCACAAAGAGTAAACAAATAACGTGAAAACTTTCTCCGTTTAAAATTCAATTTCCCTTTGCGGAGATCGTTAACATTAACAAGCGGTTCGGGCGCACCAAAAATAAATGAATAATAAATTAACATTAATTTATTGGACGACCAAAGGAGTTTTGTAATTTTTCGTTCCGGTCCATCTGGCTTCCCCATCAGCGGCCGCACTCGACTATCTTAACACAACATGACGCATACTCAATTACGCAGGATGTTGATAATGTCAGTCATTCACTAGATCCTCTTTAACTAAACCGTAGGTACATCTTACACTATTTATAAATGACATGGTAAAGGTCCAACTATTAATATATATTTCTTGTATAGATGTAATTAGGCGACGGAGAGAAATTTCGATATAGATAAACATTTTTGCACATAAAGTTTTAATCTCTACCTACCCTTCTGGATGGTACGGCTAGCGTGTATAATTTAAGTATGACGTACATAAAACAACGGTTTACCCAGGCTAAACAGTGTTTTCCTGTAACCTAAGTTCGCTTTAGAAATAAGGACAAATGTTTTTCCAAGCTATTTTGGTTATTTGGATATTTATGACAACGTCAGTTTATGTTTCTTTTGGCTTCACTAAACTACAGCTTTGATCGATTACGTATAAATTGTTTTATGAAATGAAATAAATTATATTGTGTTTGTTTTATGGTAAACAATTACAATATCATCACAAGCGGAAGTTGTGTGCAAATCGGGAAGAACCAATATCAAAAGTGCATAAAACCGGGAATTACCGCTATAAAGTTGAACGATACAACGTTTGTTATTTTGTTTTGTTTAAAATCGAGGTAACTTATTTCGAACCCGAGTCGTCGAAAATGATTAATAGGGGGCCAATAAATAAAAAGTGGACTCAAGTTGTGACAGTGTACATTTAAACAAACAAAAAAACGTTTTTACCTGATTGATTTTTGCACTTAAGCATTGGTTATCGTGAAAGATGCATAATTCATCAGGGTAAACGGTGAACATGTTTCAAATTCAACTAAATAAACGTAAATACTCTTTGAATAAAAGATCCTAAAAATTGTATTGTCTACATCATTTTGTTTCCCCTCTTTACAAAGAAATACTCGTAACTGAATGATACATCCAACAAATTGTTATAACGACCAAATTTATGAGGTTTTTTTAATTAACGACTACTTAACAATTGCACGAGTAAGAACGCGGGGTAAAGAATCTCTCGATCATGCGTTAAATCGTTATTTTTACGTAGAAAATATGAACTCAGTAATTTGTACCTATATGGAAATAGAGAAAACAGTGGATATTTATAGACTTTTATTCTGCTTTATGGCAGATTCGTGTGCATTACTGCTTCCAATTAACTTCGGTAGATGTCGCTGCAAGGTAGTTGCAAGTTTAAACTATAATTTAGCCTTGTCTATCTATTTGCTGGTTTCTATTCGGTGTAGCCAATGTATTGAGAGATTTTTTTTATTTCATATGCGTTTTTACAACGCCTCATCGGCATAGGTTGGATAGCTTGTGGATCGGACCGGACCCACGACTAAATTGCCTGCAGCGTCTGTAGCGTCCATGAATATTTTATTTAAAGTGGGATAATTTTCATCCCTCAATTGAAATTGTAAGCATTTATTTAATTGATATTATGAGTTGTGTTGATTAAATTAGCGTAACTGTTTAATCTTGTTAAATACGTAATTATATCATTTCTGTGAAAAAAAAAACTTTCTGCTGTAAATACCCTCGCTTTCACCAATACTTTTGAGAGAGTTCCTTAAAAATCAACCGATCTAAAATAATTCAACTGGCAATCAGTCTGAATGGCTACGTTTACTCTGTTTTTATTTGATAAGCAATATGGAATTGTTTAGAACCGAGGAATCGAATATCCGAGGAAATCAAAACGGCTGGTAAGCGTAGGTGTGTCAACAATGCCCGCACACTCCATCGCCCCTATACGATACAACTTTTTGTTGTATCGGACTCACGCTTCAATATGTACAAAAATTTTTGAGAAACCAAACACTCACCAATTTAAATTATTCGCTGCCGTAAAGCAATCCAATTATAGAGAAAATTCTGTATTTCCACTCACAGATTATTGCACTACTGATAAAATGATTCCACAAGCACTTCCAATTATCATTAAGTTAACTAGATTTTCACCAAACTATTCCAGGTAACACAAAAATCACACTATCGGAACGTGTCACTCAGAAATATCGGGAGTAACCGGTTCCTAAGAAGTAGGAGAGTGTAACGTAACAGTTTGTTGTATGCAGTGCAATGTTTACAGTGGACGCAAAGCGCGGGGTCAACAGCAGCAGCACACACGCAACACAGTCGGCGACGGCGGCGGCACTGTCGGGCGAAACGCGCGAGGGGGCTGCGGGGGGCTCCCTACGAACTCGCCCGACCAGCTTTTCTATCTCTTTCACAACATGCGCGCGCGTCGCTGCCACGCTCACCTCGCCTTGCGTCGCGCTACAAGCATTGCCAGTTTCATTTTATAGGATGCTTTTTTGTTTTGTGTTGACGCTTTTAAATGAGGGGCCATAAAATAGAAACTTACTTCGTCGATTGGGAAGGGTAATAATAGAGATGGAGACTGACACTATGTCTGTCGAAAATAAGTAACACGAAGCAAAGCTTTCTCTAAACTCCGAATCGATTCAACTGCAACATTCGATTATAGATTTTGGTCGTTAATGTTAGGAACTGTTATAAGTGCTTTCAGATTATCAAACAACAAAACACTCAAGTTCTAAACACGATATTACGTATTCAAATAGTCAGGCAACATTTAAATACGTTAAAAGTTTTTTCCTATAGACCGAGGAGTGAGGGAGACGGCTAAATCTTTTACTACACCTTTGCTACGTACCTGAATGTGATTTTTATTACACCAACCTTTTGTTGCATTTACCCTTGTATCTCCTTGTATCAAGAAATCATAAATCTATTGTTTACATAGAAATTGTAGGAGACTGATTATCGCAAAAGCTATGAAGTACCTACGCTAGAGGAAAATGTTGATAAGAAAATTGTACTTTGAGAATTAGAAGCGTGTATGGAAATTACAATACTGAGCTTTACAACAGCTTTTGAACAAATGCCAATGCAGCGGTGAAGCTCGGCAGAAAATGTAACTTAATGACTGCAGTTCAGAGAAAGTCAAAGATATAACGGGCAAGTTCATTGAGCTAGCAACAACGGAAACATTTTGCATATTAAGGAAGAGATGTAATATAATATTGTTTTAGTTTTGTGTTAATAGTTGCAAATTAACAACGGAAATATTAATTATTTACATACAATTATATCCTCGTCAGGGTAAGGCATCTTCAAGAAAAGAGTGAAAACATTTAATGAAGGTAAGGCGCTAGCATACCTTCCTCCCATTCTAGTAGTTGAAAATATTACGATAATAAAGTATACACATATGTTATTTTATATAGATTCAGAGCTACGACGCATCAAAAATCTACCTGCACTAAGAATAAAACGGCTCAACGATAAGAGCCACACTTTTGCAGACTACTGCCAAAAATAACAGGTTCCCGCTAAGTATAAATATAAAGTAGAACACAAAAACTCAGTTTATCAACTGTCATAAATATGTTAACGCAAAGAGATACTGCAACGAAAAGTTTGAACGTTTTGGAAAAAACAGAAAATAGACATTTAAATAAAGAAGTAATCCATCTGATAAAACAGTAAAGGAAATAAAAAAAAGAAGTAAGTGCGAAGGAAGAAGAAGGTACAAAGTCTTTGAAGGTTCGTCTAAAACAGTGATTCTCAAAGTAGTCAAGATTGATCCCTGGGGTCCACAGGACCTAATCCACAGCATAGGTCTCTGCGGGGGTGCACGATAGCTGGAAACAAAATTGGAGGTCGAGGAATTGTAAATGGGGAATAATTGTAAACATTTAATTTGAATAATTTATGATTCTTAGCACCCTTACAACAATATGGGGTTCGAGGAATATATGTTTAAAAATTCTGGTCTAAAATAACCGGTAACCGCGCTTGGCTGATTTGATCGAAGTTTGTTTTATCAATACACAGGATGTATTGATATAACAAGTGCGGTGCGTGCCCTGACATCGTGACTGTCGATGTTATTCCATTTTATAGAAACGGACCCAACGTAGACTAGAAAACTTTTCTACGCAAGTTACGGTTTATTTTTGCACTATTCCAAAAGCTGTATGGATATCAAATTAGTTCGAATTAATTTATAATGATTTCCGGGTGTTCAAAGAGCACAATTACTACATCTTTGCAAAAACTATGTACGGAAATTACAAAAAACATTGCTACAAACATGGAATTCACACTTTAGTTAAAAATAAGTTGTTACCCGTGACTATGCGTGGAATTTAAAAAATCATTGTTTCTTTCGTTGCGGAGTTATGGCGTAATTGTGTAAAAAAACAAACACAAATACACCCCAAGGGAACTAACCTTTTTCAGAGTTTCCTGTGCAAAATTTAATCCAAATCCGTTTAGCCGATCCAAAGTTAATTAATAACAAATATCATCAAAGTTTAGAAAACATTATCATTTAAAATATTAGTAAGAGCTTTTTCGTTTAAACCCGTCGAACAAACATAGCGGTATTTAGTTGTTTAATTGATCCAAGAACGGTACAGTTAAGAAATGTTGAGTTTAAAGGAAAAACGTTGGTTATCTTAGCTGTTACAATGTAATGATAGGTAATTAGGCTTGTAATGACAAGCCGTGGAAGAGCCAGAGCCATGTTACGCTAACCATGTGGTGCACTCAAGCTAATTAAAGCAGTACAGTTACTCGAATGCGACATCTTACTTCCTTGTTAATATTTTTCCCCGGTCATTTTACAGTACTTGGTCTATTAGTAGATTCTCAAGATTACTATAGTGCATTATAGTTCTACTCACTCTTACCTTATTTTATAAACATAGATTTTTAGACCAAATACCATCTTGTACATCTTTAGATAACCTTATCGAAGTTTTAAAATGATTGAAGGGTACAAAAATGTTAATACAAACTCTCTATGTTAATCTTTATATCTTACTAGCTGTTGCTTGCGATTTCGTCCAAGTGAAATAAAAAATGCAAAAAACATAACCTTTGTTACTCAGCGATGACGTAGCTTTTAAACGGTGAAAGAATTTTTGAAATCGATCAAGTAGTTTTTGAGTTATTTCAATACATACAAAAATACAATTCTTACCTCTTTATAATATAAGATATCTGGATTGGAATGTGATTATGTCTAATTGAGTTTAATGGAATCTTCTTATTAAGAAATATTTTGCAGTCTGCTTCTAAACATGGTGACGACGTATAGGTCTGTATTAATTTAATTATCTAAACGACTTGCGGCATTTGTTCTCTATGTTAGTTTTGCTTGCGCTTTGATCAAGTTGTTTGTCGGTCATGTTACAGAATTCTTGGTAGGACGGTATTGTTACAGCTTTGCTTATCGCTAATTATTGTCAACTAAAAGATCGTGTTCGTCTCCTCTCATATTCTGTTTAAAAAGTTTGCAAACAACCGTTGGTATAGGTAATTCAAATTGAATATCTTAAGTTTAAAATCAGTTAATTTTAATGTCTATTAAATTGGCGTTAATATATTTGTTTTCATCGTTATTTCTCAAAATGAAACTTGAAAACAAACGAACTTTGAAACTTGTTTCAAAACAAAGTATATCTGGTGGCGTCTCTTTCGTCTTCCACGTGAATAATATATTACGAAAGATAAGCAAAAAGAGGCCCAAGATGTTTGATAGGCGGAGCAGGTAGATGGCGCGGCGGGCGTCCCGTGGGTTAGCCAACCTTTGTCTAAACATCTGCCTACGAGTTAAATTATAAAGAAATATTTAAACAATTACAGAGTACATTAAAAAGCTTTTTACTTTACGTATTGTTACTTGCTAGTTACTAAGAAAGAGGTAAAAAGGTTTATAAAAGTAAATACAACGTTATATAAATTATAATTCTAAAATAAGAAACTTGGCACGACGAGCGACATAAATTATATTAATTACCCACTCGTTATCTAATTCTCGGTACAAATTTCTGAATTGAAGAAATAATTTAATTTGGCACAAGCATAATACCGAAATTACATGAAGTCGGTGTATTTCAGCTCCAAATTACGTTATCTGATATGGAACGGTTTACGATCTCGCCGGAGCCTATTTGCATATCAGAGGCGGCTGTAGAGGGCGCTGCAAGCACGGGCACAATATATTCAGACGTAAGACGACGCTATCTCCTTTTGTACAGAACAAGGCGCGAGAAAGGAACGAATTTTTGGCGGCTTGCCATTGACGAATGAACGTCTACAAATTCGGATAAGTTTCACGACCAACAATGTTGGTAGCGTGATCAGAGATAAGTGTGATTTGAGATGTTGCAATGCATACTTACATTATAAAGGTATAACAAAATTATGCTTTAGTACACATTCTTGACTATCAAGGTTTTCTAAATGATAGATTCGTTTTTTTTTTATTTTACACAGGATTAAAAATTTACTAAAAGGTAAAGATGGTATACATTACACTCTCACGTTGGCTTTCGAGGTTTGGCTTACTTTACAATAAAAGATTTAATAAAATTTCTGATAAGGAGAGTATAGTTATCTTGAGTTTGTGAGGGTAGCAGTAGAGATATCGGCTAGATGTGGCCCTGCTAACGACACGCTCCGACGTCCCACTTCGACCGGCGCATAGATAAGGGGAAGCGAGCAATTTTTCATTACCATTCCTTACTACCGTCCAATTAATAAGTTATCTCTCTAATAAGACTGTAGCAAACCTCGAGAACTCATTTCAATTCAGAAACGAAGACATTTATTATTAAAACGTTACGTTCAAAGGATTCTTTGACTGTATGTAAGGATAAAGGTGACTTTAGTTTTTTTTTTATATAAAATCTTTGAAGTTATATTAGTATACAAAAGTTACCGCATTTGAAAACAAATTGTAGTAGTAAATTAAATGCCAGATTTATTACTTCTACCAATAGTAATATTAGAACTAATAAATTTAGTTTTTTGTCTACCCTATTTAGAATTGTAAGAGCTTTTTTAACTACATTAATTACTCTAATTGACCTATTAGTCTACATATTAATTACTTCGCCGTTATTACAAACTGGAAGTATTTGCTCAATAAATACTTTTAAACAAGTTATACTCGTACTTACTGATTTTTCTTCCGCAATTACACTTTATAGAACAAGCTACATTTAACATTCAAAAAATGTGGTTCAAATTTTAACACGTACTAAAGAACTGAGTAGTTCAGTTAATCGGTTGGTACGGGTATTTCCAAATCGATAGTTCCAGTCTTTGTTAGCTTATAATGAAAATGGTTCCAGTCATGTTATGGATAATCACAGTGATGACCACTTGATGTGATTCCAACGAACACCTGGACACAAACATATTGTTATCTCTCTTACTCATTTCGAAACAAACAGAGACAGCAATATCAAATACAGTTGTAAAGCAATGGTAACCCACGGATAAGCCGGAAGTTTATCCTCCGATAGAATTCATATAAAATTATACCCTTGTCGGAGCTCCTTAGTGTTGTATTAGCGGCTTAAGCTGCATGATACGTTGAGCGTGACTATACCTTTGTT
>JAOCNA010000012.1:4536815-4550490 GCA_026546675.1 Papilio helenus | reverse complement strand
AGGAGGAAAATTATAGTGTAATAAAAATGTTTCTTTATACATACCTGTTAAGGCATCTACAAATTGCTCATCTTCAGGGGTTTTAAGCCGACCGTATATATTTAGGGTAAATAATTTAAAAAAAAAAACAAAGTTTAGAAGCTAGTCTAGTAAGTCTAGTAATCCTACTTCCAATCACCTAAATGAAAAATGACTTTTAGAATTTTTTTTTTGTTGGTACTTAAAGTATTTATTTCAAAAATTATCTAAAAAAATTCTTTTTTGCTTTTTAAGAATTATAGACAAGGCATTTAACAGGTAAAACGAAATGTAAAATCTCTGAAGAGTTTCTTTCCATCCAGAGAACTTTAACAAAAGAAACATTAACAAATTGCAACTGCCCTTGGGTAATGTTTGGCTAAAAATATGGATTACACTTAATTGAAACGAAGGGAAATACAAAGTTTTTTTTTGGGTCACACTTTAGAAGACATTACAAAATGCAAGATAAGACATTCATCGTATTTATGAAATTCTCGGACATGGAAAAAAATGACGTACAGAGAAATGACATTTTTTTTCCTAAACATACATTCCCTCCTTCATCAAATTCACGTCCTATTATTTAGAATTACGTGAATTTTGTTCATCTATATTTGTTAAAAATATGCTTTTGAGAATCCCAAATTTTATCTGTATTAACGACTCCATTTCTTTGTGTTTTTCTACGTATTCAGTATACTATTTCTCTTAATTTTGATTCTCTATTTCTTTGAACTTTGGAGTATAAATCTCGCAAACTTGTTCCAAAGTACATTATCCTGGATCGTGTCGAGTGAACAGAGCGTGTGCTTTATTTTATAACAAAAGATTTATCGGTAAACAGAAAAAATACTGAAACTAAGATATAAAAAATCTTCTATTATCCGATACGAGGAAGAGTAACAATAATATATGATACATAACACATTTTAAATCAATTACACGTAAAATTCAATCACAAATGGGGGACATTTACATCTAAAACAAGTAAATAATGTGCAAAATAAGTATATATATATATATGTACCTACAGCTTTCAGTGATTAATTTTATGAATACAACAGAACAGAATATTGAAGATTAGGTTTTTATTAAAACGTTCGTCCAGCGACGATATCATTTTATGCATGACATAAATCTGCTTTCAACATAGATTTTAAAAGCGCAGAAAATTTTAGCTTACATTAATATTTCATCTATGTTCACAAGCTTAGTATAACTTTTGTACATTTATTAGATATATTAGTCGCCCGTTATTCTACACTCGATACAGAAACACTATTATTTGTTAAAAATAGCTATTTGCACTTCTTCTCGGCATTACCTTTTACTGTCTTAAAAGTCACATTCATCTGATAGGTCTATTTAAAAGGGGTACAAATATTTCGCTTTAATTAATCTAGGTCAGTGTTGACATTATATTTATGACAATAACTCCGAAAACTGTATTACTCGTGCGCAGCAGCTTTGCCGATGGTTTTATGACGTCACGTCTTAACTGACAGTAACTCAGTGATACTGGTGAGTCATCCCCAAACCTGAGTTCAGCTATTAACTATGATCGTATCAATAGATGTCAATAGTCGTATAAGCTTGTTCTTATAGTTCATAGAAATAAATTACTTACGACATTTTCTTTCACGATGATAAGAAAATACCTTTGGGAAACACTTACAATAATATTATATACGAGTTGAAGACTCTCGAAGTAATAAAAGCATAATAAAGTGATTTAACTATGGGAAACAACTGCTCAAGTTTCTCACAAACTTTCATAGAGAAATTGTTATATTATCAAAAGTATCTCGCTTATTCGATTAGATTATTCTTTGTTGACTATCTTTTTAATTACACATTAACAAATAACTAGTTGTCGCAAATTAATACAAAGATTTTTCAAAGTCAAAGATTTTCGCGCAATTTTACTTGCAAATTTCATTCATCTTATGATCATGATATGTTCTTCATTAGACTTGTATCTCTTAACTCTTATTGGCCACGTACTGTACAACTATTGTTGAAAAGATGCCGTCGAAATGGGACTGCGTGAACTCCAAGCCATGTATATCGTAATGTTGTGTGAGACAGGCGAGAACCCAGAGGGTTGCTGCACCAGCGGAGTAGACATGGTAATTTTCACCTTTAACAACCAATTGTGATACAAACATTCTCATGTATGAAGATACATACACTTATCAGTTTATATAGATCTTAATTACACAGTGACAGTGGTTGATTTGGCATAACTGTTGGTTCAGTAGCTAATTATATAACATTTGCGGAATGTTTTATGCTATGAATATAGAATTTCTAGTGGTTTAATAAGAGACTCAACATTCCACATAGTAGTGGATATATCGCGTTGAGTTAATGTCTAATGTACAATCTACATCTATGTGAGATATCAGAACATACTACTAGTACTAGAAGACTAGTCATTTTAAATTGACAAATCACCAAAATTTGTTAACAAACATATATACGACGATGTAAAGATGATTCTTTCTTTGTCGAAGATCTGTCTTTTGTAAAAACTTACTAGTTGCCTGAATAAAACGATTTATCAAATTGTGTGAGCATTTAATTTTGTTTGTTGAAAGTTATTGAGATAGCGTACTCGGTACTGCATTGATTGTGTCGTGACCAAATTTAATTACTACCTTGTTATTCATTGTAATGCTTTCATTAAATGAATAATTAAAATTGCCTTTGTGTTTGTTTTTAAAATGTAACAAATTAAATTCGTATTCTTTACCTGAGTTGTATTTTGTTTTTTTTTTATAATAGGTTTCGTTCGCGACTCCCTCCGGTTGGAACATGAAAACACAAAAAGTAAGTAGCCTGTGTTCTTCCAAACTAAGTTCTACATCTGTGCCCAATTTAATTAATATCCATTCCGAATTATAGGCTACAAACTCTAACAAACATCCATCCATCCAAACTTTTGCATTTATAATATGAGTAAGATAGACTGATGTCTTCTCTGCTTAAATAATTTTTGGCTTCATATTCATTGGCTCCTTAAACCCAGGTTTTCCTAGTAAGAAAGTTGTGTAAGTCACACTATTTATAACTCAAGAACGGCTTTACCGATATGTCTAAATTGGTAAGGGGGTAGCTTAGAGCCAGGAGAAGGACATAGGATACTATTAGTTATTACTATTATTATTAAATATCATGCGGACGGAGTCGCGGGCGAAAGCTAGTATTTTTTAAATGACTTTGGGTAATTCGAATTTCGAAATTATAAAAATGTCGACATTCTATACAATTGCCGTTCTCTCAGTGGTCAGAATATGACGCTTTCAAGATGACATTGTCAGTTCACTAAATTTCCTACTGTCACATGATCCGTGTATATTTATATAATGAAAAGATGACAATTTACAACTGTCATCGTTATAATAATTCATTTATCTAAATTACTAACAGTAAATGACTATCTTTTTAAATACCAGAAGGTATATACTATATATTTAGATAAGATTTAATCTATATAGATAAACTAGCTTTCGCTCGCAACTGCGTCCGCGTGGAATTATAAAAAACAAAAGTAGATAGCCTATGTGTTCTTCTAGACTATCCTCTACGCCTATGCCTTTCATCGAGATTCGTTCAGCCGTTTAGGCTACAAACTATAACAAACATACATCCAAACTTTCGCATTTATAATATTAGTAAGAAGTGTGATTTATTAAATTATTCAACTACTAACTAGCTTTGCCGCGACTTCGTCCACGCTATATTAAGATAAAAATTAGCCTATAATATGGCCGTCTATGTCAGCTACCCTTCAGTGAAAGTCTGGTCAAAATCGGCTCAGCCGTTTCGGAGATTACCCGGAACAAACGCGGCTTGCGGACAGACAGACAAAAATTTTTTAAATGCGATTTTCGTTATCAGCAACGCACATACATCATCTTCCCGAAATCTGGAATTTTTCTTTTGATATTGCAAACATACAGTCCATTTTTATTATATGTATAGATGAATGTGAAATTGTAACAGAACATCCACTCTTTTTGTGAGGAAAATATACAAAAGAAAAGAGAAGTTTTATTCCTATTTTAATAATACTCCTCCTTCTAACAATTTCGCTTAGATTTCGTGTATTTTTCACGTGTACAGTGCAGTATTTTGTATTAAGTAGAACGCGTTCACTACAGACATAAGTCACGGCGGCGAAAGTCCCGGCTGTGGTCAGCACGTGCTCTGAATAGTACATCGAACAGCATGTTGCAGACAATGTAAACAATTTGGTCATTACACACAATGTCTTGATAACTGCAGTAACGATTATTGATTTGAACATTGAGATATACGATGTTCTATTTCAAGTATAAAGTATAAAACCCAGTAATCATATTTTTTTAACATAAATAAGCCAGCGCTTGACCACGACTCCACCCAGACTGAATTAAGTGAAAAAGTAATTAAATAATAACCTGAACTGGGTATTTTATATACTACCATCTACAATTTGTCGGCAACATGACTATTTGTACGTGTATTCATTATTCAATAAGCGATAAATTGTACTCGTAGTTAGCGTTACATTTTTGTAGGTAAATTAAGTCTCATTTAAATTTATTATGACTTGTATTGACATTAATTAGTGGCTATGAAGAACATAAATAACAATTAATAAGCTAAGAAACCCTTAAACATGCAACCTGCACATATTGACGAAGAAATTCAAAGATATGTGTGAAGTCAACCCGCAGTGCAGCGTGGTAGACTATGGCTTAGTCACCCTAACTTAGGGTAGGCTCCGAGCCCCTAGTGGGGACGTATAGTGAGCTGGCTTCAATGATATTGTAGTTTTTTAACCTCAGTAATTTCTCACAAACTTAAATCTATTTCAAAATAAACATATTAATTACACAATAGCTAGTACAGATGCTATAAGCACAGTTTGTAACAAGTATTAGTTATACAATCAGCCATTAATCAGACACAATGTAAACGTTCATTCCGACTTCCTCTTCCTCCGAGGAGCCGAATACGTCGCACAATCGATCTCAGGTTTTGAGTGTGAGAAAATTGTGTTAAATAAATCCCGCGGGCGTGGGATTTTAGAAAAACAAAACTTGCTTCGGAGCTGCAAAATGCAATTTCCCACAAACAGTACATGTGGCGACTTTACAAGTTGGTGTCGGCTCCTAATCAGTTAGGACAGGAGCGTGTGATAAGAGTAATTGGCGATATTTATTCTCACGTTGCACAATACAACAAACAACATTATTCGCACGCTACCGCGTTTACTTTGTTGTTGTATCTATATAAATTTTATTGACTTTTACGATCGTCCGTTGTGGAAATTAATTCAACGTTAAAATTACAATTTGATTACACTGTCATTAACAGTCTTCCGTCTTGTTACATAGTAAGTTTGCGGGCTGACTCACTGACGCTCTCAATTAGCAACAAACTACGAACACTGATGTTACATAATAACTTTATTTCACATGTCACCGAGTCTGCAAAGAGATGACAAATGATTGTGATAAATGAGGACACATCGTCTCCGAATTATGACGTATTTCAGGTTCGTTTCTCTACAATAGTCAAATAAGGATGTTTAGCACGGTGAGAGGCGTTGTTATCGGTTGTTCTGTCAGAAAATATGTCAAACCGACATAGATATAGAGAATGGCATGAAAGGAGGACACTAGTTAGGTATCACTTATGCCCACCGGGTCAGATAACTTGGCGGTCTATAGTTATGTATTGTGACATAACAGTGTTATGATTCAGTGGGTTCAATAGACAATATGGATTCCCGTTTCACACTATAGTATCATCTTTAAGTTTTTTATTATTATTTACGTATGCAAAGCTATTTGTTAGATTTCGTACTATCTTATCGGTTCTTATGTTGATTTTGAATAAAATTCTTTAATAATTTCTGTTCAATGTCAGATTATGTGCCTCTAGGCGTGACTTCGCCTTTTGCGTTGCTTGCAATCAACGTTAATAAATAAATAAATCGACGAGCCACTGTGCTGTCGATGGAAAATTTATTTTGTAAGATAGTATTGATGATTTTATGGTGTTACTATTTACATTTAATCAGCACTCCTTATCTGTAAAAAGACAGTTTGAATACATTAAAACCTCATCATGTAAATAAATATTAAATCAATATTTTCAACTCAATTTTTAAACTATTTTTAATTGGGACGCTAATTTCATCACGACAACGTGCAAAATATTCCTCAACAACTATAAAACAGATTATCTTCCACACCGTACATCGTTATAATTCAAAAGTTTCCTCTATAAACAAAATAATCTCAGTATAGTGCGGCGTACAGCGTCCAGTACGTGAACACCCAGCCGGCCGGCGCGCCTCGCTCGCCGCTAGCCGTCGATATTTGTTTACTCTCCGCGTTTAGCTCGTTGCCAGCGCTGCAGTAAACATTCCACAAACTTCCTAAATAATGCACGAATATTAATTTAAAATAGAATGGCTAATCGCTTTCATGTTCACTTCACTTCATAAGAGTGTTAGAGTCGTGAGGCGTTAACGCAAATTGTAAATATAGTACTTACAGCGGCTTAGAGGAAAGATGTTTAACATAAGAGTGTTTACAAAAGTCCTTCAACTTTGAGCTAAGTATAAGTAGAAAACAAGATTGTGTAGATAATCCTAGTTTACCAATATCGAAGAGAAATACACATCATATCTTCACTTAGGCGTATTTCTGATATATCGTTTATCTTCTTCTTCTTCTTTGTCGCTTGAGTCTTTACAGACTCGTCGTGGTTATCACGTATCGTTTATACGACCAGATTAATTAGCACAATCAGAACATTATCAAGGAGGCGTAGTACTAGAAACAGCTCATGTAGTACACCAGTCTTTTTGTAAAATGAAGTTATAGCATTCTATCAAGTGATGGAGTTCCTCATACTCGTATAAGGAAAAATAATGGGGGTGATGTTTACGATGCTTGTCTATTCCTTGAATGACGATAACAAGTCGAAAATATTTTAAATTTTATCACTGATTTTAGGTATTGTTAAAAACAATTTGTTACGCTTTCAACTTTGTGAATTGTAATTTTTTCCACAAAGCGTAAAATTAAATTCAATGACTGACGATAATTCAGATCGCCTCGGCCAGATCGACCGTGTTGTTTTTATCCGCTTTATCCGGGATACGTTATTATCAAATATCCTTTATACGAAACGTATCCACATCGCAGTATTTCTTGTTCAATATATCGATCTATTGTCAATGGTAAACTCATTATTACGAACGTATAAAATGAAATATTTTAACATGAAATTTTACGTTTACAAAAGCTGTTAAACGAATTTCAGGCACATTTCCCGTGTAATAACAAAATTTAAATATCCAGCCTTGATGTCCTACATGCCTAGGTTTAACAATCGTAACATTTCTCTCAATTATATAACGTACAAAAGGTTTTACCAAGGCTTAATAGACTTTTTAGGTAAAACGTGTGTTTATTCTTTAGATACAGAGTAATAAAACAATTGGCAAAGATATGAAGTGACTAGACTGTCGACTAGACGCTGTTACGGTTCTCTAGAGGGATCGTTGCCATTTAACCTAAATTATTTGATTGCCTCTTATGAGTCCTACGAGCCCCTTTTCTACGGGTTCGAGTCGTGTTAAACATGAATCGATTTATCTTAATTGGACACAATTGTCAATGAAAACTACTTCATTCACACAGTGTCGATCGATATTATGAAATGCTTTGACAGGATCGATATTATTTTAAAATTTCCCTCCGTTTATTTCGTTGCCCCTGGCTTATGTGACGTCATTGATAAGTGGTACCATGTTATTGTGCACAAGTAGTGCTTGTATTGTACAATCGTGTTCTATTTTATTTCAACTCGCAATCGCAACACTTTCAGCACGCAATTAATACGTCCGATCGTTTTAATTCATAAAATTAAACGAGCGCATGTTAAAAGTAGTTTCTTCGTTTACATTACAACAATGTAAACTGTTAATAATATGTACAATTTGTTAAAGTAAACAATAATTGCATTTGTTCGCGGAAAGTTGAAAATAGACGTAGGCGGCGCGGCGGTCGTAATATTGCCTTATGCTAGTTTCACAAGAAGGTAGAAGACTAGTAGACAGTGTAATACTGCTTGTGTGAACACACACTACGATACAGAATAGCAATAATTTGGCAGTAGGTGAGCATTCAAATAATATCAGTGCTGCACAGACTACTGCTCTGCTCGTTCTGCCGTCGTGTATAACTAGTTTTACCGCCGGGTATAGGCTGCGCCCATTCGCTAGTTTATACTTCCCGCGACCGAAATAATCCACAATCGACATCATCCGCTATTGAACATCGACTGCCTACCCGTATGTTAGCCGACGTTTAAAAATAACACACGCCGTAAAACAGCTCTGAAACTAACTTCTACATTTAGATAAATTCACCTTCAGCTATTTCTATTTTATAAAATCAAGAAACCGAGCGCGCATTGGTTTTAAAAATATTGTCTCACTTTTTAATTCCAGTATAAAAACTTTAAATGCAAATAAAAATCTATTGCGAGATATTTTGATGTCTATACCGACTTACTAGGGTTGCCAACTTTCAAGGAACGTTGACCAACCCTCGGGTAGCTGAAAAACAACGTGACTTTGTATCAATTGGCCCTTAACTGATGATAAAAGAAAATGACATGTATTTAGTGTCTCGATTTACAGCGACCCTTTTTTCCGAAGCTATGGATATCAAAAGCCGTAGTTCCAACATGTTTGTTGAAACCCAGAGAATTAGGCAACTATTAGTAGGATAGGGAGGCAACAACCTGGAGTGTTACCTGTTATAAACTAAGGTACTGTCCAGTAAATACCATACTACATGTGACGCATATCCCAGCATCCCATGACGGCGTCCATCGGAAATAAGGACCGGTTCTAAGCATTCCTCCTATAAATCCTCCAACGCACTATTACAAGTTCGTTGCCATCAGAGCATTGTGGAACAGGATATTTTTAACAAATCTAGTTTTGTTAATAAAACGAATTGTGATGTTTTTAAGTTATACAAAATAGAAATGATATTTCCCTGTGATTTAATATTGGTTTGTTTTGTCGTATTACATTTTCTACTTCGTAAAATAAGCAGAATATTTCTGTTATCGAATCATCTATGTGGTAATGTGGTCAAGTGCAAGTTTCTTTATAATAAAAAAATACTTTTAACTTTAGCTGAAATTCATAATAAAAGTACTTTTTTGATAAAGAAAAATATAATGTAGAGAATAACACTTTTTGAAATATTTAATATTATCATTTTTGAATCGTAACATTATACATAAATACATTTATAAAGTTATTGTCCACATTCGAAGAGAGAATTTATATAAAATCGAGGTTTTCGAATTTCAATATTGGTATATTGAATTGTGAATAATTTATTGCGTATAATCCGTGTAGCAATGTTCCATTTCAGACAAATATACGACTTAATAAGTGTAAGGAGAGCGTTGTATGCGAGCCGCGTTTGTATTCGAGAGGAACACATGAATATTGAATACAATATTGTATTCTATTGTGTCTTGTTCGCTCAGCACGCGTGTACGCGCGATCGATCTATCACTATTGCGTGACCTATCACTCGACTTTGTTCTCGCCAACCGTGACATTCGTAATTGAGGAAAGAAAAAAAAAAACGAAATTGGCCTCAAAAATGATTGACTTACATCAGAAAACAATAAACGTAATTATAGGCCGCAGTGTGTTACATTCGTAATTTTGATTAATTGTTTTTTTATTGAAGTCATTTGGACGGATGGATCTTCTAAAATAAGCTAAGAATCTGAACAACAATGAAAACGCACAAATACTTATGGAAGCTACTGACATCAGAAGTACGAGTAGGCAAGGCTTCCAGTTCGCTTAAACGCTAATGTAGGCAACATAACAACATTTCCTTTTACGAATGCCAAAACAATTTATAAATACAAAACAATTCGGCTGTTCCATTAAGTGATGAGAAAAACTAATGTACTTTTAATGTTGTGGCAAAAAATATATTTACATAAAAATCTATTCATCGCATTACAACGTAACTATAAATTATGGCGCGAAAAGACAATAGAATGGCGGCCAGTTATTAGATGGGCAAAAAGTTCACAATGTAATTTCAATTTTGACGTAGGATATGTTGCCACACGCTAATTACATTCGGTATGGCGGTATTGTTCGCCATTACGCAAACCTGACAACACTTTCCCTTTACTTTTATTACATTAGATATTAAAATGTTTGTGTAACGATGTTGTTTCAATTTCGCTTTTCGAGTACGATTTTAATGGAACAGTTACTTTATCATCACTAATGTAGTGTACATTAACATAAACTTTCAAATATATCTGTCACATCAATTTCTTATTTATCTTTAAAGATTCAACAGGAAGTATTTTATCGTAGTTGAAAATGTAGTTATAATTAATCCGTAAAAACACTTAAAAGAGCTGATAGAAACATTCATAGCTTCATTCCCTAGTCACAATTACCGCCTTGTCGCATTATAAAAACACAAAAAATGCTGCGTAAAAAACATCGGGTCAGCTGGTTGGTATCATGCGATTTCGTAACCGTGACGATGTTGCGGCTAAAATAGCCTCTGGAATCCGATCTCGTTGTTATTGAATGAGACGACGGAAGCTTTTCACCGAGGACCGAGTGCCGGCACAAATTGTCGATCACAAAAGAGCAGCAATTGAGACGTCAGCGACGCAGGAAACGGCCAGATTGAAACTTATGTCTCCGCCAGTGTAGTCGAGAGTCGAGACCGCTTGGGAAGTGGCAGCCTACGCGTAACTTCACTGTCAAATCGGTCATTGCCAAACTTCTGTACTAACTAGCCAATGCTCGAGAGATATTATCATCACGATACACGTGTGGGAGTTGTCGTAGTATTGTTAAGTTCTTATTATCTATTGTTGACAATAAAAAATATCTAATAACGTTACGTAGTTTCAAATGATATAAATAAATAAAGACGGAGCTGGGAGAAAAGCAATGTAGTTAATCAATTCGAAGCTCGCGATTGTAATTTTTAGTTACCTCTTACTTAAGGGTATGCTCCGAGCCCCTCAGTGGGGACGTATAGTGAGCTGGTGATGTGATATTGTAATTTTTAAAATTATTATACATTTAATTTAAATTATTATCTTACTATATCTATCACGTAGATTTATTTCTATGGTAATTGATTTCTACACGCGTCAGATCCTGCACGTCGTTGGATCGTTAAAAATATTTTTCAGATCGACCATTAGCTTAATTGTTTACATTCCGGTCTACGAACAAATATAGAACTTTTCACTCTCTAATTTCAGTTTTAATTATATTAGACACGATTACATTACATAGTAAATTGTTAAGTTATTCACCGTATTTTAGTCCACACAGTTTCACTTTTTAATGCCAAAAAATATTGAACAATGAAACAAAGGACAATGAAAGTAAAACAAATTGAAGTTTGAATTCATCAGGTCGCTTACACTGATTTCATAAAAGATACGGCCCATTCAAATTATCACATCAAAGTTGCGATGAAAGTCTGCTTGTAGCTACAATAATACTTCATTTCCGCTACATCCCATTGTTTGCAAATGACTCATTGACTTTTACAATAGAATGAGTCGCAACAATTGTCCCTATATATGTTTTTCTTGAGCAAATTGTAAGACACGTCCAGTCCGGTGAAGTATGGTCCTTTCTTCGAAATATGTTTTAAGGTTATTGCAAAAAATTGTTTAACGAACGTGTTTATTTTAATCTGTTTGTTTTATGAGGGTTCGGTTCTCAAATATTTTATGTATAAAAGAAGAGATATTTGGCACAATTTTTCTTGTACCATAATTTTTAAAGGCATGAAGTAATTCAATTACAATTTATTTCTAACAAGTGTTATTTTTCTCTTTGGTTTGAAAATTAATTAAATAATGGTTTCTATTGCTACACTTAGCCCTTTCACCTTCAGGAAACTCGATCTTAAAGTATCTTGGAGAATCTTAAACTTATAGTTAGATTGCGGGTTCGCAAAGTCTTTCTAAAAGATTTTTCTACAATCCTTGTGCCAGCCCATACCCACTTAAGTTTACATAATATGAACTGTCATTTTTGATAGGAGTGTGAAAGTCCGAGACTCGTCCTACTCGGCACCAGTTCGCAATGACACAGCACACTTTCAGTCTCGCGATCGACGATAAAGTCGTAGGGTGTTCGCAGTTTTTGCGTCTCGAGTGATTTTCAATAGATACCATCCATCAGGATTACATTAAGTGCTATCGACTTTGTACTAAACAGGAATACCGAGTAAAAATGAGCTTGAAGGCTGATCAACTTATCACTTAATAAGCCTTAGTTTTATATGCTTAATAATTAATTGAATATTCTCCTTCTGTGCATAGATAGGCATTTGCAATTTCGGATGTCTCTGTGCAGCTGTCGCTACGCTATTTCAGGTGGCCGCTTGCTCGTTTGCCATTTTATGATATAAAAATAATAAAACTATGTTTATTTTATAAGCATTATTGTCTTAGGAGCGAAATATAGTTATTTGCAATGGAGAGATTTACAAAACGAAAAAGGAAAGTTAGTTCTATAACTATCTAAAGAATGATGCAAAGGAAAAATTAATAAGAAGCGCAAATGTATTTCAGAATAAAAGATTAAATAAGATCGATAACAAACAATTACTCTATGATTTGAGCTGAATAGATATTATTATAATTTTCCTTTATCTGTTGTGAGGTATATTTCGTTAGTTTATCCATTTATTTCTAAAAATTTAAAAAGCTTTCAAGCTTATTTGGTTTAACTTAGCTTTAATAATATATTGTGTTCGAAAGCTGACGTAATACAACGCCTGTATAATTCGCCTGACCTGTTGTTAATAAAAGCACTCGACCTTCGTCCTTATATTAAATCGATACGTTCTAATGCTTAATTTAACTTAGACATAATCAAGTAACACGGGTACTGTTATGAAGAAATTAGTCATTAAAATTGTACGGTTTAAGTTATTTTGAAAACGGTAATGCTGTTTACGCACGAAGGTTTTAGCTTTGTAGTCATAACTTTATTACTTGGCTGGTACTTCGATATTATGATTTTACATTTTATAGGACTATTTAAGAATGTCGATTTGCGATACAATTTTACTATGTAAATAGGTAACTTTCATGTGAGCAAGTATCGAATTAAGTTACTCAACTAATGTTGATTGGAAATAAACTTTTTAAAAGAAAGTTCTTACTCAATTTTATTTTCTAATCAAATATTACTATCAACCCTGGTTTTAGACATAACTGTTGTTGCCTTAGAGTCTAATAAGTTCATAACTTTCTTTAAATAAATGTTTTTATTCATTAAAAAGCTAAACTAGTGTACGTAAAATGTATATAAGAAGAGAGATGATAAGCTTTCAGTATTTTATTATCGGTGCAATGAGGCACAAATTGGTGGACGCAATCACGGCGCGCCGACCGGGCGAATCTCATTAACGGCCCAGATTGATAGCCCCTGGAAAATGCTTCGAATTATTTCACGCCTGTTAGATTACTAGTAATTTCTAGTACCACTTTTGTCTATGTTTACATTTAATTAAATTTATACAATTTAGATTTG
>JAOCNA010000012.1:4483133-4493145 GCA_026546675.1 Papilio helenus | reverse complement strand
TTCCCTCTGTTTTCCAGAAGAAGCAAGATAGATCCCCACTTCGTGGCACTTTACTCCGGGCAGCCCCTGGCACGGAAGTGCACATCCTTTCGGAGGGCTTTCCAGAAGCATTTCGGAACACTGCAGGGGGTTCCACACCATGTGCCGTGACACACCGTCATGTTTGCGTGGTGCTAAAATAGATATTTGAAAACAATCGCGTGTCAGACTTAAAAAAAGTATAAAACATTGACCACAATGCAAGGAAGTTTGATTAAAATATTTTTAAATACATTGTTAAGCCAGCAGTTGCATTGTATGCTGAACAGTTAAATGCTAATGTTGATAAAAAATGAGAAAATGAATACAAATCTCTTCTTTTCAATTATTTGATTTATTCATGACAGTTAATGTTTCCCTTCATTACTTTAGATTGTGGTAAAGTACAATATATTGATGAAATCATAAACAGGATACCTTTAAATTATCCTCTTCCATTATGACGAATCATCAAGAGTAACGTCTTGTAAAAGGCTCTATTTTCAAAAGTACCAACTGATGCTTGCCCATAGATCTACCTCTCTACTAAGTTACACTTTCCTTCTGTGGTTTATATATGTATGTTTATCTACTTCGTCATTCGTGCGAATTGTTAATCGCTAGGTTTGTTCGTTCGAAAGTCCGAATGTGCTAGCTGTCCTGTCGCGTGTGAGTGGTAAAAACGAAATAGTCAATTCGTCATGTAGGTCGTTAAAAACTGAATCAGAAGTTGGTGAGTCTCACAATCATAGGCAACCCTATCACGCTGCTGTCGCGTGACGTGATGCCCGCCGTACCAGTCCTGTCACGCTGGGTCGCGTGACGTGACGCCCACCGTACCAGTCGCCCGGTGTCCCGCCGCCGCGTCTCCGGTCACGCCACCAACTTGCCGTGTCCCATCTCGAAAGCCTCGGGCGAAATATCGTGTTACAATTACACTCGATTATCAGTCCGCATGATTTCTGTTTTGCTTTTTGACTTTGAGTGGTATAGAATTGGCCGACATAGGCAAATTGATTACTTGATTGAAGTTTAATTGAAAGTCGCAGTTCAAAAGTAGTGAGTAAGATTCTAAAATGTAGTACTTATTCTTTGGCATTTTCTTACTCCGTAAGGTAAAGTCTGCGACTTTTCTGATTCTGCATGTAAATTAATACTCGGGTCACTGATCGGCAGTTGTTTCTACGTTCGCTATCACAAAAGTACTAACAAGCGAATTGAATTCATACCGTTCTTATGTGTCGGAATAACTGAAGCGTATAAAAATGAATTTCATTTTTCAATATAAAATCTTTCAATGTGATGAAAGTATGGTGGCCACGGTGAAATATTATTCACGTTCCCTGTTTGCCATTCTAACGTACGCAGAGAAAATATCCCAGACCACATTCCCTTTTAGCTGCTCGTGAATTTATCATTCGAGGTTTAATCCATTAATGTTATAACGTAAAAATGTATATAAACGCCGCGTAATGCCGAGCCTAATCCAATTTTTAATAAAAAAAGATCTATTAAAAGCGAAGCAACGAAACATGATTAAATTCTCACCAGACGTGATAGTAATATAGTTTTGTGATATTTATGGTGATATTAAAATTAATTGTGTTATCCTAACCGTGAATCTTTTTGGAATAGTCATATTGAAAAATTGGATCGGTGCTTTTTTATAACTAATTGAACATTTTTAGCGCATATTATTGATTGTTTAATCATGGTTTAACTCGTAGTAGACCTAAATATAGTATTTCCAGGCCCTTGTGTTACCGTAATATTTTAATTTTTAATATCAACCAACCTACCAAAGAATATTAATGTTTATTAACTGATAATTAAAGACGTTAACAGTCTTTTTTAAGATATAAGATGCGTCGTTTAAGGTTACATATAACAGTTTAGATATATATTCGTCTGAAACTTAACCTTATATCTATCATTGAAAGAAGAAAACTATTAGAATTTGGATTGTGATGATCTTGATAGTGGCGGTTGAGGCCCCAATTACACACGGTCGTTAGTGCGATAACGTCACTCCGCTGAGCTGCACCCTACTCAACATCTGAACCCTGACGTTTTTTCGGAAGTTTCCAGAAAATTGATCGACCTATTTTTGCGTTGAAAGCATTCGCATTCGAATTCCAAAAGAAACCAAGAAAATATGAGACGAAAACAGTTGAATAAAGAATACAAATAGAAATTGCACAGCAGTTCGTATAGATTTACTTGCTTAGGATACACTAAGTCTACGCTGAATTAAATAATTTTTGAAACACCTTTATAACATTTTCACCAATGTGTTATTTTTCTTTATTTAATAGATAAGCCTTAGTATATATTGCATTAAACTATTCACTAGCCAATACGTTTTCCATATTACTGAATATAACTTACAAAGTAATAAACTATAATATTATGAATCTAGTTAATTACCTTCTTAGCATAAGATAGTAAACCTTTTTAAACATCTCACCTTTAGTAGTATCCCATAAAAAAACTCGAACTATATTATTGAAGTTAAAGATATATGAACAACTGACATTTACAACTTGTACGGACGCTATTTTCAAAAGCTTTCAATAATATTGAACGATAAAAACTTCATATCGAGTATGCTTGTGTCTGCGAAGTGAATGCTCTTTACAATAACGTGATAATGTTAAGTGTTTCGTTTCATAAAACATTAATAGAATTTAACTTGTTGGACTGTTAACATTTTCGCACAAGTTTTTTTATAAATACTTGACTTTTTTGACTTAATATTTATAGTAATTCATATATTAATAAATGCAAGCAAAGGATTTAATAAAAATATACCAAACGCATACATAAAAGTCGTCGTATAAAATGTTAACATGTTTTGCGATCAATAAAAACTACAGGATATAATAGAATATCTAAGATATCTTATTACAAACTTTAAGGGTGAGACATTTATGATAATTTACTCGGTAGGGACCGTTTCTTTTTACTGCTGATTGTGCGGTTTGAACACCTGGTCACAGGCCTAAACGAACAAAACCATACTTCTCGCTATTTAATTGAAGGAATTCTTAATTATTTAGAAGTTTTAATTTTCATTGACAACTTAGGAACGAAATAAAATAAGCAAGCTGCAATAACCTAGACTATAAGTGATGCCAGAGCTACTAGTTGCAATTGAGTAGGAAAAAAGCAAACAAATTAGAGTTAAGAAAGATAACTAAATGTACCTCCATAATATTCAGACTAGAAACATCTACTTTGTCACATCAGTTTGCAATACCCAAGATACCAGTAAAGTCAATGTTAAGTCGAAATGTAAAAGGCGTTAAGTGTAATTACTGCAATAAAAACAGGGCAGAAGTCTGACCGGACGCAAAACTAATTACATTTCTACTGGCTTTGAATTTAAATCGTTTGCGGAGCGCGTGAAGGTGGACACGTAACTTCGTTTAACCTAACCCTGCCAACGTCTTGATATAATATTTTAAATAACTTCAAATTTTTATTATAAGTGTAAATAAATGTGTACTCCTATTCTATAAATATATAAAGTAATTCATTTATTCAATACTATTTTACCTTCATGAAATTCGTAATAAGTTTGTTAATGCAAAAACTTTAATAATAAAACTTCGGGAAAATAATTAATTTTGTATTTACTCTAAAGCAAAGCAGCTTTTTATTAATTTGAAGTTTCGATATTAACATAAATATTTAGAATTTCTATTACTATCGTATTTATGTACGCCTTAGATAAGTTTCTGTAAAGTTTGCGTTATCTTTTTTGTTTGTCAACTTGTTTAGAATATTCGGATTTATTAAAACATTTTTCACAAAAACTTACTTAAGAGAATATAAGATAGATTATGGATGTTAATATTACTTTGTGAAGAACTAACTCCAAACTATGAATTTGTTCACAATTTAAAATACGGAAGCATCAAAATTCCTTTCTAAAACGGAGTAAAATTAAATTGTATCAATAAATTAAAAACTTACGCTTCCGTATTCAAAATTATTATAAAATGCGAGCCCTTTTAAATATCCCAGTCTGGTGTCGAGGGGAAAAAATAAAATTACATATCCAATGATAGCAAGTTTGTTTTATTAGCGCTTCCTTTAAAGGCAGGTGCAGATGTACGGCGCTCTCGGGACGCGCTCCGATTGGCCGGGAGCGATGCGCAGGCGCAGATTTACTGCGCAGCTGCCTTCCTCTCATGCGGTCGCATTTTAATGCGGAGATGCAGTTCAGATGCGCGTAGAGGAAGCCAAAGTAACTTGATACGTTTTGATCAATATAGCAAGGTGTGATTTATTAACCTTTAGCGATGAAATTTATAAAATTAAACACATCAGCTTGCTCGTAACTATGCGAGTTAGGTTAAATGTAAATTATTTATTTGACACAAAGCTATAGTTTGTTTTTTTTTTTATAAGAGAAGGGGGCAAACGAGCGGCGGGTACACAAAAGTGGGCAACAACGCCCATGGACATTCGCAACACCAGAGGAACTACAGATGCGTTGCCGGCCTTTGAGGAAATTGGTTTACTCTGATTCAACGAAAGTCCTAAATAGTGTTACATCCCAGTTTCATATGCGGGAGGGAGAACTGCCACACAGTAATAATTAAGATTAACTTAATACTGCGAATAAAATTATGACACAAAGACCTATTTGCACATAATTTAAATTGCCAGTCAATTTTGAATAATTCACACCTAGATTTCTATACACAAAAACAAATGAGCATAATTTAGAGAAGAATATTTTTGATATTTCTTTAACATAATCTCAAGTGCATACGAATACAAGAGCAAACAAAAATATAACACGTGTATTCTAAGAACAGGATAACCGCTGAGGCAAGAATATATTATGCACATAACACTATTGCGTTGTTCTTGCTATAGCTGTTTGCGTTGGTCGGTCGTAAGCGACTATCGCTCATCTTATATTTACAAAGTCCAACTTTACACTCTAACTTGTATTACAAATAGAATGTGAACGAAGGAACATGAAGGCACGTTTCTTTTTAGAATCGTCTACATTGCGTTAAATTATTAATACATAATGATAACCGTTACGTTTTTCCTGTATATTACAAGGACAGGCTAAGTGCGCCCGCACCGGTAAGTAATCTACCCAAGTTAAAACTATGCACTCCAACATTTAGGAACAAAAAAATCAATTATTGACTTACTTTTAATCTACATTCTAGCCATTAAACAAAAATAGTATGTGTATCTATTACAAAATTGTTATATCTCATTGCATATCTCCAAAACTACGGTACCTTCATCTTTAAAATGTTTTTCGTTCCGTTTTATATGGTCTCTTACAAGATCCCATTCGCTGAACGAGTTCCACTTTACTTTGATATTGTTACAGCGATCATTGAATAATATTCCATATTTATTTTCTGGAGAGCCCTCGATTTCTGACACAAATATTTGTCTCAACCGAGATTCGGTCTGTGAGCGCTCGAAGACGACGCTATCAATTATGTCAGCCGCAGATCGGATCGTACTTCAGCCAAAATACATATACAATTGCTAGGAAATGCACTTTTACCAACTTAATCTCTGCAGTAAATCGAAGAAGATTTAGTAGACAGAACCTATTATAGATTTACTGGACGGATTTAGCAAACAAGAAATCTTATTATACTTGTATCGGTTTCGATTTCATTTCTTCAATCAAAAAATTGAGATGGAAAATTCACGAATCTATATTAAAGAGATTAGTAAGGATTACATTCTGAGGTACTTGATTTGAACAATGCTACGAACATTGTTTATCTCAGTTATCACGTATGTGACTTAACTCAAAGGAAATGTCATAGGAGACTAATTGTGTTGGTCTGTAAGCGGTGCAGGTGTTGTATTGCATCAGACTGACATTCCTCGTATTGACCACGATTAACGTTTCACATCGCAACAGTTTGCGGTTACATTAACCAAAATATTACGTAAAACGAAAGCGCTTTAAGCGCTCTTATGATAATTTTGATGATGTGATAAATGTTATTGATGTTCAACTTTCTGTATTTCTCATCTCTCCATTTATGGAAATTCTGTCCATTTATGGAAATAACTACATAGATTTGAAATTACATTTAAAAGATTACTGCAATGCTAATGAAGAGAAAACATGAAATACTTTGATGATTTAATTAAGATAGGTGAGTTTTATTTTTCATAAATCAATCACATTTTACGTTCTCATCAACGGAATAGTCTGCTAAGATAACATTAAACGTAAAACACTATATCTAATCAACGCACAAGTCCAGAGACATTGAGATCACACAGAGACGTTGAGGTCAACGTGACAGTGACAGGTGATGGTAAACCGTACTAGAATTCTTACATCATAATGAAGTAGTAAATTTAAATGACTGTCGTATTTACAGCTTTCGCCGCGTGTTAACAAAATCCCGAGATAAGAAACACTTTGAGCCCTCGACGTGAATGTGTGAGAGTGATTTTGATGAAAGCTTATCTTTATTGCGCGCCGCAATCTCCTAGGTGGAAGTATTCGGATGCTTAGCTTATCTTAGACGATACAAAAAATGCCAAAAGGGTACTGACGTACTTAAATTTAAATCGATATTTAACTAGAAAGTGTAGAACTTTATTCTATACTTTTTAATAAGAACTCTGCCAAATATAAGCGGTAAAAATTACAATGAAACAGTTCTCTACAATGTTACTATTTAGAAGTTCTTTTGTAATTAGATGACGAACTTAATCATTTTGTAGTAAGATAGCAATTTATTAAAATAAAAAATAACCTAAAATTCATTTTCATTATCTACATCCCTCTGGACACGACCACATTCTTCTGGAAGGGAGTGCTGGAGCCCCTGGATCTCCTCGTGCAGTCCGCAAGTCCCGAGGACATCACAGGAGTGTGCGATGTGCTTACCGACCCCAATGTCCGTAAGTATCATATAAAACATCAAATAAGATATTTTAAAAAATGACAAGTATAGAATAGTAGAATAGTAGAATGCAAGCCAGAATTTTGACTCATTTGGTGTTTTGAACCTTGGCCAAGAATGAACCAATATCTCTTTAAGATTTTGCACAATTGTACATAATTAGGTTGCCCACATGACGTCTTAGAGTGGGCGCAGACCTAAGACTAAATTATCGCACAACTGTTGTGCGACTGTCGATTGTTTCGCAGCCAATTCAACTGTTTAGTCGTGTGTAGTGTGCGCACCTCCATATAAGCTCATAAGAATACGAGACTAAACAGTTGTGTGATAGTTTAGTCAGAGATGTGCGCGCTCTATACATTAGCCATTACGTTTGCAAGCGCTGGCGACGGAGCGGCTGGCCAGCTGGGTGACGTCACAGGCGGGGGCGCGCTGCCTGCAGGCCAGCCACTCGGCGCTGCTGGCGGAACACACCGACACGAGCTATGATGCACCGCGCTCTGCCGGTAAATATAAAAAAAAAACACTATTTATGGTCCAAACTCCTCTTTTTTTGCAGTGAAAATCTTAATAAAGATACCATGTCCCCGGGGTAGACAGGGTTATGTAGGGTTGTACTAAAACCCCCTCGGTGGCCATCCTCTAAGCACCAAGAGAAATGTTCAAATTCGAGGTTAAACAGTTCAAAGTTTTAGGTACAGTTAAACTGATTTCCCATCAAATCCAACGGGAATAATAAATTGAACGTTTGAACGGTTTAAATCTACATCATTTTGCTGAAGCAAACTTAACCGTAGCGGTATGTAATCAAGTTACAAATTTGAATATATCAAGCAATCTGGATGTCCGCGAACATTTTGCATTACAAATATAATTTCCATTGACAGCGCAATCCGCCGCAACGCAAATTAAACTGACGCAAAACGAATATATAAGAGAGTTTTATCTTTGAATTTGGTTTAGTAAAGCACATCTGTTACGTGTTTCAATTTCTGCTCTTCGTAGTTTAAAAAAGTTTTATTAAAAGCACTATTATTTGTAGAATAGATCTGTTTGTTGAACACCTCGAAAGAAGGTGACTGTACCTTTTTGATGTGTACCATTTCCAATATAATAATCAAAAAGATTCAAAAAATATATAGACAAGGCATACTGAACAAATTTTTTTCACTGGTATGTTTTGAGGATCTACCAATAGATAGCGTCAGTAGACTATGTGAAAAATGTCTCAAGTGAAGTGTCAACTATGCTTCCTCTATACAATTTTTGAATCTCTTTGATAATTTATACTAATATTATAACGAAGAAAGATTTCTACTTTTGTACGTATTGAAATAACTTAAAAACTGTTGGTCCGATTTTAAATATTCTTTCACCATTAAATAGCTACATTATCTTAGAGTAACATGGGTTATATTTTTTAATATCGCGGACGAAGTCGCGAGCAACAGCTAGTAATAGATATACATGTTCTAGATCGATTGTGGATGTATCAGTCGTGTGTGCAGTTCGGGAGACATCCCACCACCGCCAGCTTCTACTCCTTCCACAACGCAGTCGCTCTGCCCTACTACAGAGCTCTTTGTCAACAATACTTCACGGATGAGTGAGTTAAATGCCTTTTCCACTAGCAAGACTATATGCATAACTCTGGTCGCGCTAGTGGAAATTTTAAATGTCTTCTATACTAATATTATAAAGAGGAAAGATTTGTGTTTTTGTATCTTTGTATGTATTGAAAGAACTCAAAAAATACTCGACCGATTTTAATAATTCTTTCACTATTACAAAGGTAGTTTATCTGTAAGTAACATAGGCTATATTTTTTAATTTCACACGGACGAATTCGCGAGCAACAGCTAGTGTTATATATGTTGTACAATATTCTTGTATAACGCCATCTACTTGAAAATTTAGTAATTACAAACTATTGAATGAAACTAAAAACTTTTGGTTAGTCATTGTCAATGATTTATTTCCCAAGTAATTTTATTAGTGCCTTGTGTCGTATACAATCACGTATTTTTATGAATAAATTAGTTATAAATATAACATAAAAAGGTTTTAAAGCTTTTAAAATGTAAAATAATGTCGCTGTACAAAAGAAAACTTTAGCATAATCTGGCGAAGATTTTAATAATTCATTCGGATTTTATTATTCATAGACCGGTAGCGCTTAAAGTGCTTTCTGTTGAAACAATGCAACGGAGACCTAATTATTGTATACTCGTATACTTTCGTACAGGACTTGCTTCGCTGCAGCGCTTTTAGCTGCAATAAATAAATGTTCACAATCTATTAAAACTTAATTCGACGGATTTTTTTTGTACCAAAAATTTTATGTTACCAACACATAAATCAAAATGTCATTTATTTTTCTCTAAATAAGTTCAGTAGATTTTTTAAATTATTCGTTCGTCACACCAGACAATATCGAATTAGGAATTAAAGCTTGGAATTTTTAATTCCAAATTTCTTTAAAGTTAATACTAAATACTTCTTTAAAGACCGAAAGATGCGATCCTAGAGAATATGAAAGTAAATATAAAAATATTAATAACTAGCTGTTGCTCGCGACGTCGTCATAGTCGAATTAAAAATAGTTTAACTAACAAATAGTATAAAATAACGAAGCTTTCTAATGGTGAAAGATTTGGAAATCAGCCCAATAGTTGAGTTATTTCAATACATACAAAAGTCCAAAAATCCAAATCATACTAATATTATAAATTCGTAAGTTTAGATGGATGGATGGATTTTTGCCATAGATATAGAGGACAGTCTTCCAGACAACTCAATTTTGTTTTTTTAATTCCACACGCACGGAGTCGCAGGCAAAAGCTAGTATAATAATAAAGTAAAAAGGTCGTATAAGTAAGTAAAATAAATAAGTAAAATATTACAGTTTCGACGACACTCTTCAATGGGAAGGCATAGAGCGTACCAACTTGTTGTTCGGAGGCTTGTCTCACTTGCCGGACCGCGTGGTCTCTGCGGCGGGGCTCCGCGACCCCGCCTCGCTGCTGGCTCCTAACACGACACACGCGACACAACTGTCCCCTGTCTACTTG
>JAOCNA010000012.1:4415605-4425767 GCA_026546675.1 Papilio helenus | reverse complement strand
TTTAAAATTTTTTTTTTTTTTGTTTTTTTTTTTTTTTTAATATTAAATAACAAATTTTTTATTTTTGTTTTTGGTTGTTGGGGGTTGGGTGGTTGTTGGTTGGGGTTTGGTGGAAGGTGGGAGGTGGAAGGTGTGTTTAAGATCTTAGGTCGCGGAGTTCCTCCTCCTTGTCATGGTGCATGTTGGAGTAGATGTGTATGCGCATGGCGGCGGCGGGCATCGGACCCGTGTTGCACAGCTCGCACGTCAACTCCTGATTAGACGACGATGATGTCCTGTTGGTCAAATATTTAATTTAGATTTTTTTTTTAAAAGGATTAAATTTGTGTCAGACGAACTTGACATACATAATAGTTTATTAAAAAATTATTAAAGAATATGTTCACAAAAAAAAAATGTAACAATCTACCCGATTTTGATAATTGTCAGGTAAGAAACTTCATTTATTTATCTACACACACATACTTTCGTTATAACTAATAACATAAAATTAAAAAAAGGGTATTGAGAGTTTAAGCCCTAGGGCTTACCAAGACCTTAACACACTTAACACACCCCTAACTTGTCCTAGGACTAGACCTGCAATTACGTTGGATCTGTGCGGATTGATAGACAATAAAAAAAATTAAATTTGTTTTTGAACATATGCATATTATCCTTTATGAGTTGCTAGGATGCATGCAGCGTGTCCGTGTGTAGTTGACCTGGCGAGCATGTCGTGCAGCGCCTGGTTGGCGGCGCGCAGTCGCAGCAGGTCGGTGCGCGGCGGCGCGCGCAGCTCCAGCGGGCGGTGCAGCGCGTACACGAGCGCGCGCTCCGCCATGCCGGGCACGCTGATCTCCAGCAGCTCGCTCTCGTCCGCCGACCGCCAGCGCCACGCGTTCGCCACGCAGCACACCTCGCGGTGCCGGCGACGCTTGCGCAACAACCTAACAGACACATCATACTAATTTAATAACAGTGGTAGAGCCCGCTTTTTAATAGCACCCCTCATTGTAATGCCAGTCTTCCATTACGGGGAGACATTAATTGGCTAGCCCCATACACTGACCCCCTCGGATTGATAAAGCGGTGCCGCCACAACTAAATTTGTACATTTTACGGTGAAACTCTCACGCACGGCTATAACGTCGCTGTTATTTAGGACCCTTACACACTGCGTATTTTACTCGCCAAACGACGCGCGTAAAATGCACTCGTATTCATATTGCTGTAAGTATTTGTGTTTATAACACATATTAAAGTTGTCTATATGTAATCATACGAGTACTATTAGAGTTAAGTTTATAGAAAACCTGCAGTGTTTCAGTATCGAAGCAGGTTTGTGTTTTTCTGAATTTGTAAATATGCAAAAGAGTTTACATGGCGCGTTTCTAATACCCTGTGTGTACAGGCTCTAAATAATAGCTATGACGTTGAAGTTAGAGCAAAATTGTTTGGTACACAGTCTCTGTAAGAGGGATTATTTTCTAACATTACCCAGTACGTGACTTATGTGTAAATTATAAGATACACAAACACGTGTCTGTTGTAAAATTATTAATAACCTAATACCCCGTCCTTGCCTTGATGCAAACACACGATTTAATTTCTTGATAAAGTCACGATAACAATTTAAGAATTATGTAAATTTAAGATTTTTTTCTTTCTGAATACAAATTGCATGATTAATTTAACAATCTTGTTTGTAAATCTTGGAACAACATTGTTCTAAATTATTGTTGATTGAAAAATCAGTTATCTTTTAATTACAAGCTATTGTTTTTAAAACCCACTAAAAATAAATAAACTTACAGTAGAATTAGCATTTCTGCTTTTAATATGAATTTAATATTTTGTATTTTGAGTCTAATCTTTCTTGACAAAGAACTTTCGGTTTACGCCGCATAAGAGCCTACTAGCGCCATCTAGTGTTCGATACGATTCGGAATGAGAAGCTAAGCTTTTTTAATCCTTTCTTGACACGGTAGGATTATAAACTCATTGACATCATTTCAATTCGAGTTTGAGTAAAATGTTAATCTTCAAGAATTAAAATAAACAACATGTAAAAAAATGTGATAAAGAGAGTTATTGTGGCTTCATAAGAATGAATTTTTATTATTAAAAAATGCATTTAAAAAGTTATAAACTAAATTTTATGAAAAGTGCATTAATCGATGTATGATTTGTATAACATAGACATAATTTCGCAGGACAAGGGCATGATTAATGGAAAGATTTAATTGCGTTTAGTACCAGTGCTTAGTATTGAGTGGCGTGCCAACAAAGCTTGTACACGAGTATTTATATAGGCGGGCGATTCGCTGCAATGAGGGTTGAATCGCATTTACTCCTCACATCATGCGCTAGTTAATCCCGCCTTAATGCTAGTTTCACACGTGGGTAGAACAGTGCAGCAAAACAGTGGACATTTAAGTATTGCTATTGTTTGTACACACACAGTCCCTGTAGACAAAGTTAAATTCGATTAGCAAAGTCTCCAATCTTTATCTGCTTTGTCTAGTCTCCAGGTTTATTGCAATACTGCACTGTCATACTGCACTGCATCAATGTTCTACCCTCGTGTGAAAGAATTTTACGCAGCATTTAACCTAACTGCCAATTTATTCACGCTTTGACGTACTTGTACAAGGTCCGATGGCCTATTTGCACTCGGTAAATTACACCTTCAAAATCAACTGTATTCAGAATAACGATCGCTTTGTTAGCTGAACATTAGTTCCTGGGCTAAATTATTGTTCAATATAGTTCTTAACTTGAGAATAATTCAATCGACGTTCTTAAAATGACGTTCAATTCATTTTTTTTAAAATGGATAGGCGAATGGAGGAGGTCTGAAAGAGAGAAGCGTATCGAATGAGATTAGATGATATTTTTTAGTAAAATATTATAACTTATACAATAGTTGTTGAATTAATTAAATGCTGTGTTCTGAATGAAAACTCATCCAAGTATAACATTTTCTATCAATAGCAGCGTCAGTGAATTGGAAATTAATATCAGTGGAACATCAGGCTGTATCTTTAATAAACCGAGTATAAAATTCAGTGTGACGTCTCTTTATTCTGAATACAAAAATATTTCAATTGGTTAAAAATAGTTTTTTCAATTTTGTATGAACAATTTATACTAAAACAACGAAAAGAGGCGACCACTGTTGGTAAGCTCTGTACCGTTGTCGGTTAACATCAATTGCCAATCACCTGCGAGTTGCGATAAAACCGTAATCTACGCTCGTTAAGAAATTTGCTCAGAACTCTTACGAGATTTTAGACTATCATTGTAAGCGTACAGTTATAATCTACAATTTGCCAACAACTCGAATGACTCTTTTGTCAAGAAACTGCTTCGTCATTACAATAATCAAAAGTGCAATAACAGGTTACTTTCTAACAATAGCTTGTAAATTTTAATCTTGATAATAACACTCATGTAATTAGCACTGAATATGGGACCTATTATAAGGTTTAGTTAATAAAACAACACAACAAATTGCAGGAACTACGTTAGAAGCAACAAGTAATACTGTGCTTGAAGATACTGATAAACAAAAGAAAGTCACATGCGTAGTCTCTTTTCTGGTGTTTGCGTTAGCAATTCCGTTTAATCTAAATGCAATAAATTTCAGTGGCGTCGCACAATCAAACTGTGACCGCATGAAGTCATCCTAAACGTGTATAACATTTCGGCGAACAAAACGCAACGCTGTTATTATTGCAAATTATCCATCCGCAGCGGCTCCAATTAGTCTGTGTCAATTGCATTCACACATCGTTTAATCAAATAAATGACATCTATTACGCAATCGCAACAAAATTAGACAATGACCAGAAGTATAGAATTAGCAAGAATAAATCTCAGATGAACAAAAAACCGACGGTCTTATGGTGAAGGAAAACATCGTGATGCAATCTGCACATATCGGCAAAGAAATTCAAAGATATGTGTGAAGTTGCCAACCCGCACTGCTAGCGTGGTTGACCATAGCCCAGTCACCCCTAACTTAGGGTAGACTACGAGCCCCTCAGTATAGTATAGTGAGCTGGTGATGATGATGATTAACATAAACGTAGAAAAATTGAAGCGATTTCTTGATACAGTGATATGTGGTATAATGGTATTGTCGAAACTTTTGGCTTTCATACTGGAATCCTATCTCAAAAACAACATCTACGATAGTTTAAAATTAAATTTGAACACCAAGTACTGCGAAAATAATTAAAACATTCGTGACGTTGTTAATTTAAATAATATTTTTATAATACTGTTATTGCGTAGCTAACATCAAACACGTAGTAACGTTTATGTATTTATAACACGGACGGCCCGAGACCTTTACGGTCAGGCGAAAATAATAGAAGGAAGCTACTAACAACGTAGATTGCAAATGGGTTTCTATGTCAATGAATACTAAAACAAACGAATTGATCGTTTTACATTCGTAGTGGTTACGGATCATTACCGCGTCAGAGATACGTGAATTGGAATGTTAAATGATAACAATTAAAATGTTTTTTATTCTAATACCAAGCCAGCTGTGCGTCTTTACAACGGTATACAGACTGACCTAGAAACCTGGAACTGTACAAACAAAGACACTCAGTGTGGGTCGCTTTTAAAATTCCCTTTTTGTAGCGCACGTGCCAGGATTTGGCCACTTACTTCTTTTATACAGTTGTTCCTTGTGAATAAAGTACAAAAAAAGGGAATTTTTATCATAACACGATCGTATAAAGTAGCAAATGAACATGAAGTTACAATAAAATAATTGGTCAAATTTTAATGAAATTGACAAGAGCAACGTATAAACACAAGGAACGATATATGCCTATAAAAATTAACCATTAATTAAATATTAATAATGTTATGTATCTTATTATTGTAGTACTTAATTTATTACAAAGTATCATGATTTTAAAACTAGAATATTTTGTTTACTTTATACAGATGATTCTTATATTGTACACTAGCTGATGCTCGCGACTTCGCGAGCGTGTAATTAAAAAAAAAATATAGCCTATGTTACTCAGTGATAATGTAGCTTTTTAATGGTGAAAGAATTTTTGAAATCGGCCCAGTAGTTTTCGAGTTATACATATAAAAATACAAAAATACAAATCTCTTCATAATATTAGTATAGATATAGACAAATATATCATCATAGGAATGTAATTGCACACAGGAAGTTTATTCAATACAATCTCTGTCCCCAGCTATTGGGTTACAAGGTGCAGGAAAGAATTCCTTTCAATGTGTTCGATCAATATATTGGCACACCGATTTACTGAACCTGCGGGACCCCAACAATATAATCACATACCTCAAGAATAAAGAATCAAAACCAGCATTCATTACACCCCTTTGGAATGCATTTTATTAAATTTGAATAATGAAAAACATAACGACATGTGCAAAATACTTCAATACCAGGTGAAGTAAAAATCTGTAAGAAGGCTAACCCTTTTTAAAAGACTATATCTAGAATGACAGCATAAAGCTAGTGATACACTAAATTTAAGATACATAAGGTTAGAAATACAGTCAGCTGCATAAACTTTAAAACTTATATAGCCCTTCTGTTTAAAAAAAAACAATATATACGTATTTGTTGATAACCAGTATTCATGATCGATAAACTATGAACTGATACCTGCATACAATTTTTTAAACCCGAAGATGTATAGAAGATATGTAAAAGTGCCTGATATTTTGTAAATGTCCACTTATTTATGCAGCTGACTGTACTAAAATTATTTGATGTTATTGCATTCACGTATCAAATAACTAACTCTATGTGATTTAAGTAGTAATTACACGTTGTAGTCTGTTACTAAACAAGACTCTCCTAACTTGTCACACATGCCACGGTCCATTAGACGATATAATTGGATGATTTCTCACAACTTGTCCCGATCCATAAAAAACAACAAACACAAGATAACAGGTAAGCCATAAAGTTGTTACAAACATTTCTATCATGCTTTGAATCCCGTAAGAAGAAACTATAATTGGTTATAAACTTCTTTGAAGCTTAAAGCTCTACACGTATTATTTGTACTGTAACAGAATGTAAAAGGTTTTGATAATTTCAACTCTTAATTTTTGGAATGTAAATATAAATGACTATTGTAGTAACTTTTCAAATTATATCATCATCATCATAAGAGCGGGCGCACACTTTTGACAAAATTATCACACAACAGTTGTGCGATTGTCTATTGTTTCGCAGCCAATTCAACTGTTTAGTTGCACAACTAAAAATCGAGTACTGTGCGCACCTCCATATAAGCTCATAGGAATCAAAGCGAGACTAAACAATGGTGCAATAGTTTAGTTTCAGGTGTGCGCACGCTCAACTCTTTATCTTTGCTGAAAATAGGTCCTGTTAATGTCTACCAAAGTGCGTCGGAGAAAACCAAATCCAGTGACATCTTGTTTTCCTAAGGTCATTGGTCTATCTGGGAGGGCAACCCAATACGTCCTGATACAATAGTATCCCTCAATTTAAATGTACTAGAGATAAAAAACATCTGAAGGTCAACAACTGCCCTTACACGCGCCATTGGTTAATGACATCTCAAGTTACGTCAACATATTACATTACCGATACTAAATCCATTGGAGGGGACCTTTCACCCGAATATCGTAAAAAATATACAGTCGCCTAAAAACGGTCACTCGTTAACTTTCAACGCGCGCACTTAACTGTGCTCTTTGATGTATCGGCCAGCGGGTAGCAGGTTAACTATCAACGTTTTTATAACGGTTATATTAAATTCATAGCTACACCTGATCCTTATTTGAATACGTAATTCCTGTTCCAAATTCAAAAGACGTTACTTCCAGGCGAACTTACCTTCGAGACTTTTAAGACCATCTAAAGCAAGTTTTGTTAGTATTCAATATATTTTTAGTGGTACACAAACTTTTTTGTAAGACTTTTATTTCAAATAGTCAAACTTGATAAACACTGCAAATAAATTATAAACCTTTATAGTTTATAGTCTTTCTAAACGAACAATTCCATTGTATATTGCATTGTCAAAACTTACGCAATCAATGACGTCACGTCTATAAGTATTCGTTCCCTTCACTTATGAAGCAAACTAAATTATAATGTTATTGTTATAAAATATACTAGCTAAGTACTGGTTAATTCCTCTTGAAAGATTTTAACATAACAATAAAAGTTAAAAGAAACAATCGAGATAACAAAATGTATTTTGTTAGAAGCTTTGTGAAAGTGCTTTATCATTGCATTTTAACATGTATTTCAGCGCTGAAACGTTTCAATCTCACAACAAGAAATGGCATCCCCATCTCGTATTCTCCGAGCATCCTTTGTTTTATGACGAAAAACTACCAACTTGTAATTTAAATATATAACATTTCTTGTTCTATCTACACTTTATAACACATTCTCTTCTAGACAAAGGCAAAGGAGATAAGAAATTCAATTTATTTTACATTAATTGTGTAGTAAAACGTATTTTTGTTATATTCAACGTAACCCGCGACTTCGGCCACGCAATATTATAAAAAAAAGTAGCCTATCATATGCCCGTCTATGTCAGCTACCCTTCAGTGAAAGTCCGGTCGAAATCAGCCCAGCCGTTTCGGAGATTGTCCGGAATAAACGCGGCTTGCGGACAGACACAGACAATTTTTTTTAAATGCGATTTTCAGCATCGCAAATACATCATCTTCCCGAAATCTGGAGTTTTTCTTTTAATATTACAAACAGACACTCCAATTTTATTATCTGTATATAGATATCTAAAAAAATTAAAACATTAAGATCGTAGACAGGAATTCTTTTGATATAGTACTTAGTAGGAAGTTAATTTTTATTATACTTAAAGTGCAATTCGTTTACAAGTTGCAACCTTAAATCACTGACAATTAAAAATGCCAAGGACCGCAACGTAAGAAACATTTAAAAGCTGGATTCCATTACTAAGTAACACTTAATTGATCAACTTTCATTTATTTTCGTAAATAAGACCTTTTGTATGTATATAGAGCATGTGCAGCTGGAATATAAAAGTCAAAGGCTGCAGATTCAAAGTGGCCTGGCGTGGCTCAATCAATGATAATGTCAAGTTATGCTAAACGACACAAATGTCAGGTGGGTGGCTTCGATCAGGCATTGTGCCAATCACAAAGGGCCGCTCAATTACATTGTTTGGTTCTACAATCTAGTATGTTATTTTTGTATTCTTTTTTTAAACGAAAATCAATTATTGTTTACTCTATGCGCTCCCAAACCGCTCCACAGAATTTGCTTGGATAAGAAACAAAACACTGTTTTGTTACCTATACGTGGTCAGTTCAAAACACTAGCCAGAAGTGGATATGCTACGAGTATATGCAAAGATTAAAGTTGGTGAAGCCATAAAGCTTATAAACTTATCCAGGTTGAACTCCTTATTCCAACAAACTACTGAAAACGCATTTGTACGTTTTGTTATTTAAAATCACTAGATCAAACAAACTACTAACTAATGATGTTATATTAAATCGCTCATAGCGTAATATTCATACACTGCAAATGAACACACAAAAGCTAAAAATACCATAATGGTCATTCGAATAGAGATCCCTTTTTAAAAGAGCACGTTCACAGTTGTTTAGTGACTGCCGACAAAGCAATCAGAGGGCCGTGTGTTCTTCACTTTACATCTCGATGTGAAATGCGTTTGGGAACAAACGACCGGTCGCTTAACGAGACGAGAGAATTACCGACATATCTACAATAACAAAAATCAATACTTTCCAAATGTTATATCAATAGACATCTCACTTGCATCTCGTGTGATTAACAACTATATGAGAGTTTATTATTTGCCTTGTAAATGATAATTAAGAGCTAAGATACGCAGTGGCTAAGCAAGGCGGACCAGCTTAATAGCTATTATGCCAACGATTTTCTATTGGAATAATAAATATAACATTTTTTTACTTTGAAAACGAAAAGAAAATCTTAATATATTAGGCAATCTACTGATCGTGTGCCCCTTTAAAAATGCTGCATGCATTTAGCTACAGTCACTATTTTATTGAATAAGCATAAAAAAAATCTAAATTGTCTTAAAACGGAATTTTAAAAAAGACCCGCCATGTCAGAGACAAATTAGCAAAGCGCATTAACATGAACATCAGAGCGCTAAAAATTTGCATAAACGTACGTGACTTAACCACGAAATTTTGTGGAATTGTAACAGGCCGCGTTAATTATCACTAAAGCTCGTGTAATGAAGTAGATTAGGCCCAACGTTACTCCTGGATGGGTCCCGCATTCGGTACAAATTAGCAAATAATTTCGCTAACTAATGTATGTAAGCCGCGAACAATTTATGTTTACAGTTCTAACCTTCCTAATGTCTTAATATACAGCGTGTTAAATGAGGTCCCTTCTATGATTTATGCTTTTTACTAAAGCGAAATATAAGCTTTAATATTTTCTCATGATATATTGTTAATAATCCATAACTTATTCTTGCAATCACCACATAAGATACCTCGACAAGAGCTTAGGAATGTTTCCACGAAAGATTATAGTCTATTCTTTATTCCCGAGCCTATATTTAAATCTTACTACACTAAAATGTTAAAGATAACTTTATTGTAATCTAATAAATGTTGTACAAATTTATATGGATTTTATTACGTGTACAGAATTGTTAACGCCTCCATACAACAGTTCAGGCGCCCACGTGCTTATAAGTCTTTCTCCAAATGACCGCTCGCCTGGACTTATTCCTATAGTTTACTTTATGACTCAGTACTTATTCCTTTCCTCTGGCTGGGTGACGTCAATAACGTCCTACGCTCGCATTACCATTAACTAAGGGTAGGTTGGAGTGTTTATTTTTTTCCTGAATTATTCATTGAGTTCTTAGTAAAATGTTTCTATGAAGCTGTTAATACTTCGCGTATTTGTCGCTTACTAAATTAATATTTTTAATATTAGTTATGAAATCATTAGAAGTAAAGAGATTTGCAAAAATTTCCTTATATTGACCACAAACCAACTAAAAAAATGACCAAGATGATCTCTACTTAAAAATAATATCGACAGGGCTTCGAGCTTTTGTGCGATCGAAGAGCACAGAAAATACATTTCTATTTCTTGACTCTCAGCAAACGCCTTATTTAA
>JAOCNA010000012.1:4324679-4336357 GCA_026546675.1 Papilio helenus | reverse complement strand
TGGAAAGTGGATTTGGTGGCGGAGGAGACGCATGGGAAAGGGATATATGCTCTTCATATGCGCCTCCTCCTCCGTTTTACTGCTAACACCCCCTAGACTTGGCCAAGATTGTCGGCTGGCAACACCCTTGTTTCTTGTCAAGATTATTCCTCGATATCTTACGTCACAACCCGACTTTGCTCTTTATAACTCCCTTTTATCACTCGAAGGATTATACAGTTTACTTTAGTTCGTTTTTCTATCTTATAACTCCTAAGCGTAAGTTGGAAATATTATTATGAAACGAGGAATAACCACGTACAGCACGAGCAGAAGGAGATTGAAGAATATGGATCCCATTTTCCAGGAAGATGTGGAGGGAGTAAACAGATGAAGGAAGTTGAGTGAGGCGATGCAACGACAACCCAATAACATAATCAAATTCAAAGTGACTTTACTAATTTGTGTAATTCAGGTACAGGCTGGAGTCCAGACAGTTCCTCTGCTCCTGCTGCACGGCTGGCCGGGTTCAGTCCGCGAGTTCGATGCGGCCATCCCCCTACTCACCGCCATTAGTAAGGACAGGGACTTTGCTCTGGAGCTCATCGTTCCTAGCTTACCTGGATACGGATTCTCTTCTGTAAGTAGCACCTTACATGAAAAATATGGGTAACTAAATCGGAACCTTATCCCTGATGTGACCTTTCGGGTTGTTTTCTATAGATTTAGTCATGTTTTCTCGTGTACTACGATAATTTTTAATCGATGTATAACTGTTCTTTATTATAATGTCTACAAATGGTAACCTTTTCTTAAGTCACCACAAAATTCAATGTACAGTCGTGGAAATTCGCGGTGTTCTACTTACAGGAAATTTGCCTTGTTCCTTGCATGAAGACAAAATCAGCCCTATCTGATACACATAATAAAATTGGAGTGTCTATTTGTAATATCAAAATAATATACCAGATTTCGGGAAGATGATTTGCGTTGCTGATAACCAAAATCGCATTAAAAAAAATTTTGTCTGTCTGTCTGTCCGCAAGCCGCGTTTGTTCCGGGTAATCTCTGAAACGGCTGAGCCGATTTCGACCGGACTTTCACTGAAGGGTAGCTGACATAGACGGGTATATTATAGGCTAACTTTTAATATTCTAATCTTAATATTTCGTGGACGAAGTCACGGGCAACAGCTAGTATTCAATAAATCGTAGTATAAAGAAGGTTACGTTAAACACCTAAGCATGTACAAGGTTTCGCTATTATCTGGTGTAGCTAGAGGTGACGTTGGCATTCCCGTTGTGCAACGTTTCTGTATCAACTTAGGTATGCTGCAATTACGCCTTAAAGATTTGTTGCCCGCACCACTCGAGTGGTCTAAGTTAAAACTGTCTAAGATCGCTTGTAAACATAAACTATACATAAAAGTTAAATTTATAACTAAAGCATTTACAGCTTACTAACGATTGTAAACTTTAACAAAGCTTATTTCGTATTTGATTAACTTAAGTGTGTTAACATTATTCATTTTATTTATTTAAGATTGACAGTTTAATAGGTCTCTATTATGTATTTGAATTGCAAACAATAGTTACAAGAAAAATAAGAAGGCGATCGCTTAAGCTTGCGTTTTGTGTGAGAGCAAAAGCTGCGCAGTCAGAGTACCCGGCGCCATCCAGTTCGCCCACGCATCGCACGCATCGCGGCTTTCACAAGCGCGCCACCACACGGCACAAGGCACCGTGTGCCTACACGACCGCTCATTGCCGCGGCCCCAGCACGCTGCAATACATTTATTTTTACCATCCTTCATTTCTTTGTCTCACCATCTCGAGGATCTTATTAATGTTTTTTATTCTCTTTTTAATCCTTCGAATACCTTTCGACAATTTCTGCTATCGGATTTCAATTTATAAGCTCCTGTATCGATTTAAAAGATTACAAATTGCTGTTAATTCTTCACGGTTATTAATTGTCTGAATTATTATTTTTTTATCAAGATGAGGTGGCATTAACCACTTATATTTATTAAGAAAACGAATTGTTGTTACGGTATTTTATTTGCACGATGTGGATAAAGTAGTGGGTGTATCTTTGCTGTAACTAATAGCGAAACATCGTATTTTAACTAGCAGTGGGAAGCAGGAAGAGCCGTATCGATGACTGCAGGGCAGATAGTATTCTATTACGCTGGGCTCCCCTATTCCTCACGGGAGGCTGCGCGTGACAGCCTTCAGTCAGCGCCGGCGAGCTGCGCGTGCGCACGCCTCTCTACTGTACATTTTGTACGCTCTATTCGGGAACCGCGTTTGTTTACCAACACGATCGCGACGCTACACGACCGTGAGAACAAACACTACGACGGGTTTACTCTCCGCGGTGTTGAATTAAATCGTCATAATATTCAGCTTATTGAAATGACATCGACAAATTAAATATTCAATTTGATGACTTTGCATTAGTGAGATGTCAACGCTTCGCCCTTTTAATAAGTTGTCGCCGCTTTACAAGCTTCTGGGGACATAAATTATTTGCATAATGTGACACGCGTATTTGTATCGGCCACATTGAATCGTGTCCGAGCAGCGATTTAGCGACATGAGACCATCAATGGTTATTGTTTGTGTTATCGCGCTGGCGATCGTCGCGGGCGCGATCCGGATCCAAGGCAAAGTAAGAAAAAGGCACACCACTCGGAGGCGGCACCGCGCCGTCCTGCCGCCTTGCAACTTTAATGATACCATTATAGAGGACGAGTGGTCTTTGATGGAAGCGATAGGGGACTCCAAGTTTATTTTTACTGCGAAAGTTTTGAATGTAAAGAAGCTTAAAACGGGCGACGCCGGCCGAGCAAAAAAGTCCAATTTATATAGATTACATTTGCGACGGGTATTAAAGGGCGATGTGGATGAATTTAGAACATTTGTGGCATACGAGGGGTCGTCAGAGGACACACTGGGTGGTTCTACGCTGTGGGTGGAGAGACCGCGCGCGCAGGCTAACTGTCAGCCTTCGCCTCGACCGCGACTCTCTGCGATATTCTTAAGTGACGGCGCATTCGTTGGATCTGAAAAAGGGCCCACGCCTCGTTTGCGTCTGTTGACAGATCCGGTCCCCCTTACACTGTACCATTTGGACAGAGTCAACGCTGCTGTTAAAGGTAGGTTATATCGTATCGTTATATCGTATCAATCGTAAAAAGGGAAGTGTCTTAGAGATAACAATCATTAAAAAATAACCACACTAAGGAAGCCAGTTTATATTTATACCATATGGTTTAGATAGACCAAGAGTTAGCTAAGTTATATAACAAGGACGAAGTAATACTCCGCACTAGTTTGTGCTGTATGTAAATTACATCGTGTGGGTGTTATTTCCATAATGCACAGCGGCGGGGCATTGAGATGTGGTTTGATCGACATCTCGACAACTGTTCGTTAAGTTAATGGGGCGAGTGCGCGCTTGCGTTTGTTCCCGACCGCGCCGCCGCCACTACGTGTCTACAGATCAATCAGAGCAAAGGTGTTTAACTTAATATATTTAAAAAGAACAATAGTGAATAGAAATCAATACAAAACATTACTTTTTAATAAAGCTCTAACTTTTATTGTTTTATCAGATCTTGGTTTTAAGAAGAGTTGTTCATATTTTTATAGTCATACCCAGTCATAATAACAAAAAGGCATACTGTTCGAAAGTTTCATTATTGTTATAACGTAAATAAACAAATCTATTCTATTTACAAATACTTGTTTGATAAATCTAAATTGCTGTTTAATCTTTTTTCAATATAATTTGATTGTCGCAAATGTCAATCTTTCCCAACATTCCAAGAACCAATTTAATCTCGCAACGTGGGATCGATACAAAATTGTATACGAAGGAAAACAATCTTTTGTATAGGACTTTGTATACTTACTAATGTTGACTTTATTTTTACAATCACGAGCGAATGCAACTGATTTTATCGGCCATCGCTAATATGTATTACTTCGTAAAATATTTACATCGAGTCATAATTTTTAATTGCACTTTTGCCGCGCGCTCTTGATTTATATTTGGATGTGCAGGTGTAAGATTTATATACGCATTATATGTGACCTCTTTTAATCACAATTTAACGTTAAACTTCCTTGTCATGTTTAAATTATCTTTAGGAATTTGCGCGTTATTATATCCGCTATGAAAAAATATATGACACTTCTACAATTTTTTTAAATATCTTCGTTTATTATATTTGGAATGTGTCTTTGTCTCAAGATGACAGAAAGTCATAGACGCGTCTTCGATGATTTAATCCACGGCCTCTAAGCGGACCACCCGGTTCTCACAACGTTATTATCAAAACACTCCTTATTGAGATTAAAATTAATATTGTTATAATGAAAGGTATATATTTATATATTTAAAGACAGAGATAAAAAATCTTGCATCAGTTGCTTATTTCTCCAATTAATATTAAATAGACAAAGGTAAGGTAAGTGAATCTATTTTATCCAATAATCCATTTTGCGAGGTTCGTGAGAATATTTTCAGATAATCTCAACAATTGCAGATGCGTGCCATTTAATCCGCTTAATAAGTATTGAGGGGATATTAAAAGCGTCCACGTGAGTTAAAGGCGGTCTCGAAACAGTACGCTTTTTTGTTTTCTATTTTTAAAAAATCCTTTTGTTGCCAATCTTAATGTTGTACGACTGAGAATTTCATTTTGCTTTATTTTATTTCGTAGGTTAATGTCGCGATAGGTGTCGTGGTATGGAGAAAATTACGTCGAGATTTCTTTGTCATGATAGGGTTGTCACGTACGTTTTAGCTAGGAGGATAAATAATAAAAACGTCTGTATTATCTTCAAAACATAATGAGTTCATTGATTGATTGATTTCAATTTTTGGTCGCAATTTCTATCACAGCTTATTGTTAAAAGTAACATTTTAATCTCTTATAAAATTACATTTTACTGCCCAGCTTACGTTATTGATCGCAATAAATCGTATAAACATATTTAAAATCGACTCTAAAAATTCCTATCTCAACTTAAGATTAGATTTATGTGTTCGATAAGATTGCATACATAGTCCGCTTTTGGTTCGACGTGATAGAATATAAATAAACTAGTGTCTATGAAAAATGCTATAAAATAATAAAGTGCGATGTCGAAGATTCGTCGGCAGCGCGGCGACGGACGGCGACGGACGGCGACTCGCCCGCCCACGCTCGTACCACTTTCCAAATTCCTTGCGCGAGCTGCAATCACCTACGACGTCATACAATCGCGGACTGTATTTATTAATCTATAATTATTGTTTCTTCATTTTCGTATGATTTATTACTTGCTTATTAACTCTGTGATACTTTATAATATCATTAATATTAAAACATGTGGTTGAGACAAGTTACACAAGGGATAAGATAAACGAAAAGAAGTATTTAGTGCTAGGAACACATATCATGCAGTTTTAATAGTAAATATGGTTATTTTAATTAAGCAAGTCACGGTATGTTTTAATAATAAAATACATAATAACACGGGAGCTTACTCCTCGAAAAGTACTTGATGTGTGGTTAACGTAACATAATATGTCGAGTACGGTGTTGATCAAATTTTCAAAGTGAATTCTCCGATAACGGACTCTCTAACTTGGTCAGAACTTGAGGCGTAACGGAAGGTATTCCAATTGAGTTATGTTCAGCGTTTGACGAGATCGATGTTGTAACAACTATGCTGTAAAGATTTGGCTAGCTTATAGCGGAATATTAAAACGAACGTTAAACACTTCGCTTACAATCTTACAGATGTCTAATTTTAATGGAATTTGAAATACAAGTGTGGCCTTATCATTTAAGATGGTGTTACAATGAAACAAAAAAAGTGAAATGTCGTTTCAGTATTCTGCCATAAGTTTCTTCTTTTCCCGTTTTTTTATCGTACTCGAGGTAAAATAAGCTGTTATAAAAATGCCTTCCGACAACACAAGAAACTCAACATAGATGCTAAGTACCGCGTACGGTTCTTTTAATCATTTTCTCCTTTTTTAAATAAACATCTTCATTCTGTCGTCCTTTTCACATCCAAATAAAACAATAAAAGCTAATTGAATTTATTGTGTGTTAATTACCGTACATCTTTAACAAATACAAACATGGTCGTTAATCAAAGGTCGCTACAAATTTCAGTTAACACATGGAACTATATTATAAAGATTGGTATTCTCTAGGGTCTTGAAAAACCATTGTTTTAGGATGTCTTGTTTTAGAAAAGATCGGAAGAAACGTAAATAACATTTAATTATATAAAATATTCATGGATTTGTACGGCAACATTACTCCCATATGACATGTGAATATAGGTCAACAAATGTACACATCGGAACGTTTCGGCGATAGGCGTCCAAACATGAATATTCAGAGTAAGGCGACTGCCGGCAGGCCGGGAGTCGGGCCGCCAATAACTGTTAACTTGCGCCATATTGCGCCGGCGAGCATTATCTCTCCCTTGCGGTTATCCTACTCCTCGCTGACCCATCAAAACATCGATTGTACGAGCGTCTCGTCTCCGCTTCGGTTCCAGTCAGCTTTGCTTCATTCCAGATTTAGATTTACCGTTCACTATTACAGCTACCGTTATGTATTGACTGTGAAATCATCGCTAGGTTAGCTAATAGGGTTGCCGAAAAACATTGAGTTTGAAAATAACTTTATGTTACTAAAGGATTGTTGGTTGTATAGAAATATACCTATGTGGCGACAGTGCTTGCGACAACTCTACCACTTTTCACTTTTAAGCGATATTGGTAAGCGCAGCTTAATTAGGCAATTTATCGGCAGCGGTCGATAGATTAACCTAACATACGGCCAAGTTTGTTTACTTCGATGAAGGTTGCATAGAATTGCGAGGCCCCCAGTGTGCGGGCGAGGCTGCGCTAGCGCACGCGTCTCGGCGGCGCCAACTCCCACCTTGCGCAACATTGTGTCCGCGCCGTGTTCACCCATACGTTTTCATCGAAAGCTTCGACGTCGGAACAGATATGCCTCTCGTTTTGACATTTCTCGCAAACGTATTCGAACGAAAAAAAAGAAAATGAAGTTGCGTCTCGTAGTGTTTTTCCTGTTCTGTATCACGAGCGTATATCCTAAAATCCATACGGGGGACGCGATAAAAAAGCGAGATACGCTCCACCGCAAGAAAAACACAAATGGCTCCAAATGTGTTTTAAACGAGACGATAACTAATGACTACGAGATCCTGTCGTCGGCCGTGTCTGAATCGAAATATATTTTCACCGCTCGAGTACTGAGAGTGAGGAAGATAAAGCGCGGCAAAAAACCCAAACTAAAAGTATTCATCAGTTACAAATTATATTTACGACTGGTTATGAAAGGTGACGTGGACGAGTTGAAAAATTATATCGTGTCCGGTGACGGTCGTACTTTAAACGGAGGCATCGTGTCCGTTGATTGGCTTCAGACTAACAAGTGCGCGTACAAACTTTATAGACACTCTTCGGGAATATTTTTGAGCGACGGTTTTTACGGTGGCCTTAATGGTGAGAAGCAGCCGCGGCTGCGCCTGTTGAACGAGCCACTTCCACTGTCACTTTACGATCTGGATAGAGTGAATGCGGCATTGAAAGGTAAATGTTTACCGTCGTATCTTGTCGGTTCGTATGTCGGTGTGCGTCTTATAAAAGTTATGTTTTTATTATGTGCTTTTATTGTAAGGCCGTACTAAGAAAGGTTGAGGCATGAAGATGACACGTTATTGGATAGGCTGTATTTACAAATAATAAATTTACGACTGTGACCTTTTTATATTGCCTACAGATATAATAATTTTTAGTTTTTATCTGTTATATTTTTCACGACAAGAAACAGGTTGGGTGGTCTCCAAATCAGGTATATGTAACAAAACTTAATGATAAACAATAGTTTTGTAACAAAATAAGATAAAGTAAAGATAAAATATAGTTTTTTTGTGAACATCGATATTTTTTAAAATGAAAATAAACAATATAAAGCATATTCAATATTTAGTCAACTGAGATGTAGTCCTAAAAGCTTCAATATTAAACGGTAGTAAGTCAAATCATGACACTAGCGTAAAAAGCTTAGGATTGCGTTGAACTTAAATAGTAGTAATGGCATGCTCCTGGAAGTCATCCAAATATTAGCAAAGAACTGTAAAATCAATCATATTCTTTACGATACGCATTAAAAATAAATAAGTATTTTTTTGTAATATAATTTAATCAATTTTAGAAGATTAATGCAAAACTATACTAAAAAAAAACATTATTCTCAATGTTTCACGAGGACAGTCAGTTGGTTTATTTGTTTTTTATTAACTATTAATTACACCCAAGTAAGTAATATCTATACTCATTTAGTACTGACATATTATATTAATAATCAAAGCTTTTGTTAAGTTATAAAAAAAACATGTAAAATGGTACCCAATTTATAGAAGAAAAAATACAAATGAACGAAAAACATCGTTAAGTTTTATAGCTACGACGTCTTCTAACAATAATGTTTACTCGGTACTGTTTAAAAATAGACGCAAGTCGATACCTGCCCAGAAGGGCACAAGCTCTCACGGCCATTTAAAGTAATTGATCTTTCTAACTTCAATGTATTTGAATATTTACTTACTACATTAATACATTTAGTACCCAGGCCGCTAAACATAAAAGAGCACAACATGTCTGTAAATTACACGTACCCCCACCCCCCTAAAATCATGGTAAAAAAGGAGGCACCGTTGACATCTCGCCCATGGCGTTGGTAGCGCAAACACCGGCACTAACTACATATGTACGACATTTATTTAAAATAAGAAAAACGAGACTTAGCTATATCGTTGTATTTAAGTTTATTTGTATTTTAATTTTACTCCAGCAACATAAAAGCAAGTTTCCATTTACGGCTTTACTGATATCGACAAGCAATGAGAAGATTACAGACCCGTAGATGCAGGGGGCGGTGGCCTCCTGGAGCCTCCATCGTAAGGCCTAAAAGCCACCCCTCGAACCTACGGCTATGCAACGTGTTAAACTCGATTATTTTACCATTCCATTACATCCTAAGAGCCTCGCCTCTGTAGAATGAATAGTGCTTCCAGTTACGTATTTATTTATAACTGCACTCTGCCTATGGAATAATAAACTGAAATGTGGATATGATTTTAAATATCCATAATAACTCCGTTGTTATATAGTATGCGGGGAGTCACCGCATACGAGCTAATGATTAACAAAAATGATGAGTCCATATAAAACAAGCGTCGTGCGGGAAATCAGTTGACCAGTATAATTCGCGATAAGAAAAGTAAGGACTGTCTCCCAACGCTTGCGGACCCTAACGACTAATGAAAACGGTTCGCATACGGGTGCAATGGCATGCGTACACAGGAAATCTCTCGCACCACATATTTATTTAACAACGGAGTTTTCGACTAATGATATTGCGCCCTTAAATCTCGTTTTCCTGACCGTATGACGGACTGATTGAAATGCAGTGTGACGTTTACAGCTTACAGGCCCGCGCTGCATTTCCAAATTAATTGAATAATTCAAAAACGCGTATTCTCTCTTTGGTCGAAATTCAGTTTTTAAAGGTAGTGGAAGGTTTTTGTAATTAACGGAGCAGTGTGAATGACATAAATCTCCATCGCTCAACGATTGCACTCTCTGTCCATCATGGAGTCAATTAATTTGGCTGTGATATCTCCACTTGAAATTTAATCTACCGTTTTTATTATTCGGATCCGTTGCCGTTATTTTTATCAAGGTACGCAATTTCAACGAAAGTTTCGAATAAATAAAAGACTCTTTTAAAGAGAGTTATTTTTAACCAATACCCTTTCCAGTAAGTTAATTACCTCACGCGACGTAGCAGAAATTGTAAATAACGTTTTCATAACTGCCATTACAGAGATATATTTTTAAAATGTTTATAAAACATTGCACGCCGACCCCGTGTATTTTTAATAAGGCAGGAAAAATATGATGGTATTACTTTAATTTGTTAATTGTTGTAGATATGCCTTTATCTGTTTTTCTTTCTAAAATTAAACCTACTTAAAAAAATAGTTAAAAGTACTTACACTTTAGACGTTTTTCTAGTCGTTTTATTTGTTCTAAATAAACAGTTACAATGAGCCTAAGCATAAGCCATCGATAATCGTTTTGTTAGTCCCTATAAGATCATCGTTCACTACATACGCCCTGGAGCCTCGTTATAGCGTAACGACAGTGTTCATGCATCCAAGCGTCCATGCGATTTGGGTCTCCACCTCAATCAATCGCTGACGGTAAGGCCTTCATTCGTTGTCCGTGTAAACCGCGCTAATGTCGCGGCTGTATTCCATAAATAGGGTTTCTTTTTTTTTCATTGTCTTTATTTAATGAATATAATTCCAACCCTGGCCCTTTGACATAGAAAATTACGTTCTAAAGAATTCTGTATTTTCTGCATACCCCATCCCCTATGTAAAAGTCAACAGTAATCGCTCGGGACCTGACACTTGACCGGATTTTCCTCTTCCCCACTTCAACAGACGGGTAATGAGCACCGAGAAAAATAAACTAGGTTGTAGCCAATTATAACTGATGGTGATATTTTTCAAACGAAAAATTGCGAATAAATTTATTTCCTATCGAAGAATGTAAATCACATGAATCATTTAAGTGTCCCATGAGCCGCGGACACTGTTTACTATCGCAATGTAAAAAGTTAATAAACAATATGTAGAAAATCATAATAACTCAACTTTATTTACGACTGCAGTAAGCGTAGTTAAATCGTCTCTCTTATTGTAAATTTTAAAAAAAATCTACACTAAACGTCACCATTAATTGTTATTGAATCAAATTTCGTATTACCATTTCATTGGTATGAAACATAGAGCATATAAAGAAAAAAGCGAAGAAAGATTATTAAGAAGTGTTTGGAGCCACATGGCGGGTCTAGAGAAATGTCTAGTAGAAATGGAATTTTTATATTACGGACACATGTTCAAGAGATTGTCACGGAAAGCTTAGAGATATATTAGGTTTTAACAAAAAAAAAGTACATTTGTACATTTCTTTTTTTAAATATAAAACTGGATTTATTTTTTAATATTTACCTAGTTTTATTACTTTTTTCCTGAAATTTATTATGAAATATATTTAGTACTGCAGCTAAAATCCTATCTAATATATATGATAAATTTGCATTTAAAATACCCGAAATCCGAAGTCGATTTACGTGCTCAGACTTCAACTCATTTGTTAATAATGAGGTTGCCTTAGAGCCAATCGACGGAGCTTCTGACAAATCGTGATTCGTGAATAACATCAGAATAACGTCAGTATAAAAAATTCAAAGATTAACTTAACATTTATAAAAAAAAATTATCAATAATTAACTTATGGAATTTATACTTACTCTCTTCTTACTCTAGTCCAATATTTTTTAGCAAAGGGATACATAATTACACTACCAACTCAAACACAAAATAGTGTCGTAAATTAACGTTTTTTTTATTAACTACTAGCTGTTGCTCGCGATTTCGCCAGCGTGAAATAAAAATATAGTGAAAGAATTTTAAAATCGGCCCAGTAGTTTTTGAGTTATCCAGAATGTTCCATTAGAAAATGTATATGATTCGAACAATTGGGAAAGTTCTGGAATAAAATGACAAATGAATAACGAA
>JAOCNA010000012.1:4259951-4278989 GCA_026546675.1 Papilio helenus | reverse complement strand
TTTTTTTTATATCATAAGGTGGCAAACGAACAATCGGCCACCTGAATCCGCCAGACTGGCGAAGCGACCGCTGCCCAAGGACTTTCACTGAAGACGGGTATATTATAGGCTACTTTTATCTTAATATTGCGTGGACGAAGTCGCGTGCACCAGCTAGTTCTTAAATAAGAAGAAAATCTAAATATTCGATGACTGGGGTATCGTACATACATACTCTTTACAACATTAATAGTGATGTTATTTTGTATGTAGTGGGATTAATCCGCTATGAAACTTTACTATCAAATTTAATCAGTAATCAGATGTACCTTATCAGGCTAATCCTGGAGTACTTGCGGTATTAAATTGAAATGAACTTTGGTAGGAATTTAGTAAGTAATGCTAAGTAGGTATTATAACAGTAGTAAGGCTTAGCTGTAAACAAGTATTGAACAGTAGGAATAATACGACAATTGCTTTTAAACTAAATATTCGAAGAGGGCAGTTAAACTAGAACTATTTCACAAACTCGTGTTTGTTAATAAAATTTTATTTGCTATTATAGGTGGAATGTTATAACAGAACTTTTATTGGATATCGCTTCCTCTGTTTATAAAACATAAACTGGATAAGTACAGTCAGCTGCAAATATGTATACAATTACTAATCTTTATATAAAATATAGTAGATTTTTGTTAATTTACTAATATTTCCTTTAACCATTCCAACTAAGCTCTATGCTTGTGCTTGGATATGGTTCACGACAATAGTCGAATGGTGGGGTTCGAACCCTCGACCGCAAGATCGATAGTCCATATCACAAACCATTAGGCTATTGGCGCTTGATATTTTGAAATCTAGAAATCTTATGAAACATGTTTGCACCTTCAGTTTCAAAAATATGTATAACCGTATCTGCTTGTGTGCTTCCGACCACGAATACACGATGTTTTAGATGGATAAGTGCATACATACTTTTTTAACCGAAAACCTATATTAGTTTCTGAAGTTTTGTAAACCTATGCATATTTAAGCAGCTGACTGTACATACATAAGTCAAGATCTATTTAGTTACATTTGTTAATTTCATACTTCTTTCATACTCTTAACTCGTGAAATATTTATGGCCTTGTACCTTGAAAAGAGATGAAGGAAAATATAAGAATGTCCAAGACGTCATTACAAATTTCATATGGAACTCTTAAGTTTGTAAGATTGTTAAAGTTTGTCTTAATTTCTAATAAATAAGATTAGGATATAAAGATTTTCACAAACAACGCGGTTTTTATGATCGACTAATTGCTGTAATAAAACTAAATAAATACTGTCATTTGTTTTATAACAATTCGTTTATACGAAGTGCATTCCTTTTACCTTAAACTTTACAGATCTATTAAACTCGCGTTTATGTTGAACAGTTCGCATCGGTTGTGACTTTTATACTTTCCATTAAAGTAGCTCAACTTATTATATTGCACTTGACTTTAAGTTTTATTATTTCGCGTAATTTGTATACGCAATTAAATAAGATATATGCAAGATCTTCATTAAAATCAGAGCTAGTGCGCTCGCATTTTATGTACGCTTGACGTGGGTAGAGTTATAGGAATGTATGATAATGTGGCCATATATAATGCATTGCGTATGTAGGCCTGTCGCGGAGTGCTATCGCGCTCGACGCGACGTAGTCAGCCGTACGCAATTTGTGGACCATTTCTCTCTCATGTCGCGCGACACTTCTGCGGATTGGAAAGTAAGATTTATATGGACATACCACAGTATTTAATTCAATAAAATAACTAATCAAATATATAGCACAAATAGATTAACAAAGTTAAAATAACTTAGTGGACTATAATTTCTAGATAAATTATCCACATTTTAAAATGATGTACAAAGCATGAAAATGGGCTATCACAATTTGTATAGAACATTGAAACAACGCGGCAAAGCGGAACAATTTTTCCTCGCAGCGGCAATTCAAGTACTTTGTTACTGCGTCCATTTGCGCATAAAATAACCATTGATGTGGCCGCGTATTGTCCGTGCGACGGGCAGCGGGAGGCGGGCAACGGGCAGCGACTCCCCTGCAGTCGCGCCGTGCAATTTGTCCGACATCTCTCTCCCGTGCGTCCGAACAAAGCTCCGAATCTAGTGGACGTCAACCATCGATAACTGCACAAAATTAGATCTTTTTGTCTACGTCGCAAGGTTATTATAACATTTAATGACATTTTAACTATAACTTGTTAAGATTCATATAATTACTAAGAAATAATAAAACGATAAAAGTACCTATATCTAATTAATTTCCCGTTCCAAAATTTCAACATTGTTTAAATATACCAAATGTGTTTTACTTTTGCGAGCAAAGTTCTTTCAGTTTTAAAATTCGGAAGAATGACAAAAAACTATGCTAAGATGTTGTTTTACAATGCATTTGGCAGACTTCGCTGTCTCCATCCGCGATGCATGTAGGTGTGTTGACTTTGAGAAATATTCTGATATCGAGGATTTATTCAAATACACTGCTTTATCATTTCAAGGCATTTTGCTTTGGAACTTGCACAGCCTAGATAATTTCATGTACATTTTCTTCTATTGAATTTATTCTTAGATAATAATATCTCTAACGCATTTGAGCTGAACTGAAATGGCACAAGCCTAACGCTACATAATCAAAGGGTCTATCACGAATATCTTCGTGATTAAAATATTACCCAAATGTTTACCTTTATTTATTAATTTTACGTAGAAACAGTACTAAGCATATTTGTGGATCGTAACTTCAAAGTCGTAATACTAAGTAACGAGACTGCAAATTTATATTTGACATTTGTGACCTCATATGTAAAGCATGGCTCGTAATTTCAAAACTTCTAGTCTTATTACATCGGAGGGTCCTCTTTATATAGAGTTATAAGTCTCTACACGCGACGATACGTTCTCATAAACTGGAGACTTTACAGCTTAATTAAGAAATTCTTGTTTCAGTTTCATTTATTGCAATTTTGTTAGTTAAGTCTTTAAGATAAACTAAATAACTTACCTATTACTTTGTAATCCAACGATTGCGAAATTAAAACAATAAAGTGAAATTGATGAAGTGGTTTTTAATAGGTTCAGTATTCAACGATGTTATTATAGTGGAAAGTATAATTTACCATAAGGCCATGTGCCATTTGTAATAGAAGGAAACTGCTCTGGAATGTAATAGAAAAGAATTTAGAGCACTCGGTGGGATTACGAAACAAGATATGGCTCAAATGCATTTGCGGAGTATCCACTGTTGGAGGAATCCGAACGTAATACCGGTCCAATAATTGAAACAGAACTCGAACGTCGATGTTTACTCTGTTTAAGAAGGTAGGAAAGCTTTTCACAGCTCAAGCCCGCTTGTTTATCGGATTGAAATTTCTGGAAGAAAACTAAAGTTTGTTTGCGTTCCATTCGATCGCGCGTGTTCGCCGGCAAGTGGGGCGTCCCGCGACCACAGAATGCAATTATCGACCGCTGTCTGCCACAGCTATGCTCGAATCGCATTGCGCTGCAACGACTGCCGCCGATCCGGACCGCGCGCCTGTCCGGACCGGCCGGACCAGCCTCTGTTGACGAATTGCGAGCTTACAGCGTTCCATTTGTCAAAATGTACTCAATCTGCTTCTGATATCAATTTCACAAACAATTTTCTTTACCGTTGCTAGGAATAATGAGATAAGAATAATTACCTAATTTAAGATTATACTATAATCAAGTTCGTCGTTTTCTTACTTCTATTATATTGTAAAATGTGTGTGAACTGCGATATTACACTGTGGCTGTTGCTGTGGTAAAAGTTAATGATATTTTAATTGTAAGAGAATCTATTTTTATATTTTATGAGGTTCCTAAAATAGTTTTAACGACATATTTTAATCTAAATGTATCATCAAAATGCTTAAATCTTTTAAAATCTATACACAAGTTTAGTTAAATCTAGTAGACTAATGAATATTGATTCAAGTGAATAGTTTGTGTTGAGATAGACCATTCAAAAGTAATTAAACAGTGAAAATGGTTTTTCTACATGCAACGTTTTGTCGGTGTATAAATTGAGTCAGTTTTAATGGGGTTTCTTCTTCCCTCCTTTGTTACTAGATTATGTAACAAAGTCAGACGCTGTTTAAATTCAACTTGCGTTAATCAGCCGAGTTGGAAAGTTTAATCTGTCTGGGATAAAGTGATATGTACTTTCGACTAAATTATAGCTTCATTCTTGTTATCGAGGTAAGGAATTTCGGAATCAACTGTCAGGGGGCGCGCTATGTGGGTGTCTGAGTTGTGTTCTACCAACACGTGATATGCGTATTCCTGTGTGCGTGTGTGTGCATTATGTGTTGGGGTACATTTATTCTCTTATACTTATGTTACGTATCTTTGTTGAAAGGAAAGAGATGCGAATTAAATGAAGATTTGTTTTTCATCTCAACAAAAAAGGATAACTTTGCTAGAAATAAAATTCAAGCAAATCTCCATTTGGTTTGAAATGAAACTCGATAGGGATATTTTTTATATTAAATCGTGACTTGAAGTATGATAATTTTTCTGATATTAATCCTTTGATGGTAACCCTTATACGAGTATAAATGTGACCTTAATATCAAACGAATTATTTAAATTATTTATTACGATTCCTAGTACATTTTAAACGTTATGTTTTGATTTAAAATTTTGTCGATATAAATGTTTTTTATTTTACTTTAGTGACTTAAGGTATATAAGTGCTTATTGGTCAACTATTCAAACTTAATAAGTTAGTTACTTAATAAGGCTCTTACACAACATTTAGGATAAGACTTTATTAAGATCAATATTATGTACCATATCAGGATTATTATTCATAACTTTGTAGTCACGTGTTAAAATTCGTATTATAATAAATTAGTACAAAATATTAAGATGAAAATTAGCATTGCTCCTTATACGGGTTCTTGTGTAGGAGGTTATTGTGTTGTTAGAGTTAGATATGAAAACGGTTTAAGAAGTCGCAAGGTTTATTACCGCCTACAATTTAGACTTATGATGTATATCTATTTAAAATAATTGAATATTTAATATTACAAATTAGGGATTATAGTTGTAAAATTTTAAGTATTACATTAAAAGTTTCTTGTAACAAAACTTGGACCGTTACTACTATTGTACATCTTTTGTTTTTATTTTTAAACATATAAAATGCTTAAGGAATAGTAGTTCCGAACTATCAAGATAACATTTTCATATAGAAACGTTTCAATAATCTAAGCAAACATTTAACAGAAGTACAAACGTAAGTTGTTAGAGTGTTTGTAGCACATAGTACAAGCTTAGTACTCGCCCGCCCACGTGACACGACACACGCCGTGCACGCACACCGACACTTAACCACTTTGTCACACCACGGACTTGCATCCGATATATCTAGATGCAGATCGCGAATTTCACATACTTATAGATAAGAAGTGTATTTATTAAAATTATGTAAATTATTTATTAGAACACATTTATAAATACAACTTTAGCAAATGGCGGCAAACAAACGAACAACAAAATAGATAACAATACACTAATTCTTTCACAGTCATTTGTTTCATTGATTTGTTTATTAAATAAAAGTTTACTTAATAGCGTTAATGAGCAGATAGCAAAAATTTTAAAATGAAATAAAAAATGTGTTCTATATTGTTTTTCAAATTCTTTTCGTTTAGTAGGCAGAGCACACGTACAATGGAGACAAATTGCTTTCCTTACATTCGCAATGCGTTTTACATTGGTAATGGCTGAACTATAAATTCGTACCGGCCTCGCCGCCGCCGTCGCTATTCGTTTCACTTACAGTTTCAAAGCTCTCCACTGGAACTTTAAAACAGAAATATTGTGAACCGCACACTCGTGTATCAAGTGTACTCTGGGTAGAACAACCAGTTTAACCTTTGTAGATCTTTCTAGATAAAATTTAATCTCATTTCTAAGATGATTTATACTCTATCATTTACTCTATCAAGTCTTTAGTAACAGTATCCCAAAAATTCTTAAGTAATTAAAACGTTTCATATATTGCCTTCGTACATATTCCAATAAGATTTGTGAAAAACTTGTAGATAAAAAAAAACAAATCGCAGCATTTCATATGATTGACACATTCACTTTACTCAGCGTGTTATCTCAGGTGCGAGCTTAAAACAAAAAGTTAAAACATACACCGCCTTAAGAGAAGTGAAATAATGAATCAGTGTTTGAAAATTTGCGAAAGCACTTATTCTATTAAGTGTTTACACGGAGGCCGTGAGGAGCTTTAAGATTAACATAACAAAAACAGGCTGCGAGTTACAGAAAGCACGATAAAGCCTGCAGTCGAGATCCGTACGGCGAACGACGCGCGCGCACCACAAAAGCACACTTATAACTTACGATAAACGATACAAATCGATGTCAATAAAAAAGTTAGTATTTAATTAAAATTAATAGTTATGTTTATAAAGTGTTTACACCCTTTAAAATAATCACAAAATGAAAACATCGATTTTATTTTCATCCCTAGTGTTCCTTTTGATTTCATTATCAATACATGCAGAGTTTTTAATTAGAGAAAAGGTTAGAAAAAGAAATACTGTGATAAAAATAAACAAGGACCCGCCGACGTGTTATTATAATAACTCTTTATTTAAAAATGTCGACTCTTTGAGACGCATTGTGGCGGCATCTAAATACATTTTTACTGGAAAAATTTCTAGTGTGCATAATAAACGACGTGCGGGAAAATATACGAGGAATGTATTCAAAGTGTTCGTAAGGCGAGTGTTAAAAGGTGATATAAAGGAGTTGAGTGAGTTGTTGAATTTCGAGACGAGGACGAGTAATGCATCGAGCCGTGCGTTTATTATCGCTGAAGGGGTGCGGTGGAAGAAGTGCGCCGGCTCACAAGGTTGGGCGGCAATACTGTTCGCTGGTGACAGTTTTGTATCGCAGCTCAAACTGATTACAGATCCAGTGCCTTCATCTCTCGATAAAGTACGTCGAGTAAAAACTCTCATAAAAGGTACTTTTTTAATCATAAATATTGCTCATTTAACTCACAAAATAGTTTTGATTGAACGCAGTTAATGTTATCAATTAATTTTAGAGCCTTATGAAATCAATTTGTTTAAAGACAATATTCTTTTCTAGCAATTTTTTTCTGATGTCTTTTCTTTTAACAAGAGTTTATATCTTATCTTATATTTATCAGATCTTAAAGGATTTACTAAGACTTTATTTTAGATCATAAAATGTACATTTAAATATTCACCCTTAAGTCGGTAGATGTGATTAAAGCGGGCGGTGTGAATAATTTCCGTGTGATTTTACGATGATGTACCGGCGGCGTTTTATCTCAAAGATGATTATCGGGTGTGAATTGTTGGGGCCAAACGTGGACTGCAGTTGTAAAATCTAGGAGCTAGGAAAGATTTATTCAATGGAGGTGACTATAGTTGATATTAAAATCCTTTGAGAAATAATACCACTGACTGTTACGTGTTAATTAAAATAAACCTAATAAAATATTAGGTAAATATTTTTCTTTTATAACATTGTTTTAATCATAATTATTTCTGGCTAATTTCAATCTCGAATCGAACCTTATATTAAACATGAATATTTTATTGGAAACGTTAATATAATTAGCAATGATAGTGCTATTACACAAATAAAAATAATAAAAAAATCTTTGTTTTTTTCCACACGCCAAGTAAATGCAAGACGATTTTCTTTATTCATTTTTATACATTCCAAATAGCACATCCAGAATATCGTAATTCATTTATCGTGGTTACAACTAAATTATGAATACAAAGTCCCACTCTACAGTCGAATGTGTTCGAAGAAGCGACTCGTGGGCGGAGGCGCACCGTGAGAAAACATATCCCCGAATTGTGTGCTTGAGATTCGAACTAACAGGAAATATACTGAATTAGAATCAGATGACAATATTTATATAGAAAGTATTCGGCTAGAATCTTTTGACTAGATTTTACTAAAAACTTATTGCTATCAAATGGTAAAGCTAGTTCTTCAAACTTACACAAGCTTTCCACTTTTTTCTAAGTTAATTACGTCTGTCGGATTTGAGAATGGTAAAGTTTACACCTTCATTATAGATCCAACCGCGAAAAAATCTTAACCTTTTTATTCTGAAAAGCTTTGCAAAATTTTACGATAAACAACTAAATCTTAATGAATGTCTCGTGTTGTTAGACCTTCTTACATTGATTGTTCTGTCTCTAAACCACAGTTACTGTAGCATATAGTCAATAAAACCTATAAACTGTTAAGAACTTGATTTGATTTCAGTTCATATTTTAAAACGTAAAAAAAAGATATGTGGAATTCGTGCATAAGACCGTTAACATAATAAATCTAACGATAAGCTACTGGGTTATCGCAGTGAGTATTTTGTAATATTTCACACCAAAAACATCACTCACTATTTTTAATTAAATAAATAAAGATTACATTAATAGTGTGAAGTGTTAAGGTGTTACCAATATTAGGTAAGACAAGATACCGGTTCGATTGTAGGAGATAAAGCTTTATGAAGATTTATTGTAATGAAGACAACGCCAGCGGGAGATAAAAACAAACGGTCTAGCTGTCGCGCCGCCGGCCGTCGGAACAAGGATCTGATGTTGCGGGATGTGTCGGCCTAGCCAGTGTGTCGGACTCGGCCGGACCACCGGCGACGCGGAGGACTGCGCGCGACAAATTTATTGACACTCTTTCAATTAAAGCCATTGTTGCCGTGAACAGGCGCTCCGCTCACAACACGATAACTCGCAGCATGAATCTGTAATGCGGCCAGATATCACCGTCGACCGTCGACCGCCGCCCGCTCTATACCGTAAAAGGAGATTTATTAAAACTATTTGGAAACTGATTCGATCGAGACCGAACGATTTGACATTTAGATAAGAGGTAAAATTTATTTTTCCCTCGCTTACGTCGCCCCATCGGAGTGACAATGGAATAAAAAGGTTATAAAACGCGACGTTTGCTTCTCGCCCACGTCCCGCGGGTGTTGTGGAACCTTCGCACGGCGGCGGCGGGCTATGGCGCGGGGACTGGCCGCAGATAAAATGCGACCACTGCGTTATTACGAGCCGCCGATACTCGCGAGCACGTGTAAATTTCTATGTGAGAACACGGCAGATAAGCCGACGAGCGTGGGTGTGGAGAAAATGCATGGCGCCGATGCGGCCGCGGGCATTCTCACCGCTCACCGGTGCTAGTCCCTCTTACATTTAAAAACAGCAAAATGCTTTTGTAAATTCCGATGCATACGTGATGTAGCACAGATAAGTATTTCGACTTTATATCGTTAATTGTTGTCGTGATTTATATAAATACGTTTCAATTTATTATTCGGTAAGTTTTATGAATAAATCTGTTTTTGTGTAACGTATTAAACACATAATAGAGACCGGGAAAGAATTGTCCGGAGTGATGCAAATTGCTAGGTATCCAGGTTTTTTGTGTTCTAAAAACTATGGTTTGTAAAAATTTTAGTTGCTTATAAAATAAGCAAGATTTAATTTTACTTACAGCAACTATTAACGTTTATCAAAGATACTGTCGTTAATAATACATTACAAGTACCTACTCGTATTAGCTATTCAAAATCAGTTATACTTACAATGAAATTTAAAAAAAGTGTAAATATGTATTTAGTTTTTCATAACAGAACAATAAATGATTTGATCGATTGCCAAAGAAAGCGTTTTCTTCCTTTATTTCGTTTCCTTCCTGTCTACTGAAGGTAAAATTTCTAATCGAATATTTCCCATTTGCGAGGGTTTATAATCAAATAATCGATTTGTATAGCCAATAACGATTTTCCCGATGTAAGGTGCGAACTTGTAAAAATTCAATGCCTCCTCTTGAGTCCGGCGAATCGAATGTTGATCTAATTTACATATCTCTATTGTACCGAAGCTGTTTTCATAAAATTTAACAACAGCCTCCGTATGTCCTGCGCGCCCTGTACCCTGCTTTATGTCCGTCCTCAGATCGAGTTAGGGTTATTGCTATAATTCAGTTTTATGAAACCCCTTTCAAGTAACAAAGTGTATATTCGAAAAGTTTCAAATAACCCACGTAACCTTATTCAATGACATGATTATGACGCGTAAATTTTATGACCAAATTACATTTCTAATGATCTCTAAGGAATCTAATTCTTTTGTCTATTGTTTGAATGAAATAGACGATATTTTGATTATATTTAATTTCTATTATGGTCACACGAAAGTACAGATTAAATAAATTACGTAAATAAAAGGGTTGAAGAAAATAAATAAATTAATATTGAAAAGAACGAAAAATAGAAAAAGCCCTTTAAACGTTTGGGTTGATATTTTCAAGCTATCGAGAGTTCGTTTAGTGAGTTCAGTAACAAAAACGTAATTATGACTATCCTGTAAACGAGACCAACATCAACAAAAACAAAAACGAACTTTCGTGACAGAAGTAAATAACACTCAAGATAATCGTTCTCTTACAAAAAACAAGGGTTTGAATGTCCTATGCTAAACCTCCTTTTATTTGTCCTCTAGCAACGAAATGTTTCGCTATAGGACGATGAGAAATTCTTAACAACGTTTTATAGCTTCAATAACGAAGTTTACGACGTTCCTTGTTGTACGCTGCACGTGTTAAAAGTATAACAGCATCGCTGGCCTCGTAAATTAAAATTAAATTAAATAGCGGCCAGTTCGATCAATAAAAGAAACTCCTTTCTTTTTCCAATTTAGAGTTAAAGAATGCTAGAATATAAGATTATTATAAGATGCCTTTGAAGATGTTAAGAACAGTAATATTTTTTTTAAATGTAAAGATAGCAGTAGCGTTCAGTATTTCATCCAAATGTTATCTAACGAGAGCATCGAAGAGATTTCCTTGACCTTATATCGTATATTAAAATAAAACAAGCCAAAGAAACCCTTGTATAATTTTATACGTGAACTTTGACATCGTTTCGGCGTCGTTAAAATGTAAAAAGAGAATTCGAGATACTTGAGTTTTTGTTGAGAATTAGATGGTCCGTCGTTACGTAGTAAGGTCTCTTTAACCTCTTACTTTCGAACAAAATGACAGTAAGAGGGGGGCTGCGGTGATCGTAAAGCGGAGAAGCGGCAGCGGAGAGGCGACGCGGCGCGGGGTTTCTGTGTCATAAAGCCGTCACTCGCTCACCGCTCCCGAATTGAATTGGATAGCGCGCACTGTTTCCAACTGCCTCATTTCCATTAAGTAGCTTCACGTGAACCTCGTGGAACCGTTCGAGGCAATTACATATACCCGCATCATATTTTGTGTGCGTATAAAAACCCAGTGTAAATAAACGTGAAAGCAATATTTTTGCCAGCTGGTCGACCCTCGCAACGTCTGAGCCCGCATGTCGTAAAGATTTAGTAGTTTTATGAAGTAGGGTGGCTTGTAATTATCTACAAAGAAATCTTTTTGTAATTAATCTGCTATTAAGATAAGACTGGTAATAATTTCGATTGTTAACAGATAAAATGACGTGTTATCTAGGGTAGGTAGAGACTATTGCTTCCCATTATACACGAAACTTACAACATCCTTCGTTCTTTTCTTACTGCTTTTTCTATAATAATCTACCGACATTATGATACTACCATGTTTTCTATAGTGTAATCAGATTATCTTAAAGTGCATCATTGCAAGTAGGTTACCATAAAAATAACGCTTGATCTAAATTCTTAAATTGAGAAGGTATTTAAACAAGAGCGAACTGGTTTCTTTTCTAATACAGTGTTATAGTTCGTTGAAGCAGACACTTTATTTGTATCTTGTGATGTTATCGTTTGGGCGTTATAGCGGCTTAGGGCGGGAAGAATGAGGGTGGCTTTGTGCTTGCGCTAAAATTTACTGCTCGGTAATATATTCCGCGCAGGCAGGTGGTATCTTCGTGGTCAGAATTGCGACAGTCGAGCGACGCTATAGCGATTGTTAGTTTAATTTTTTCCTTATTTCATTGTTAATGAACGCGTTTAACTCGACTAGGGTCAGATAATAGGATGTTGAATTTGATAAATGTAGAAAGCCTGGTGTAATTTAAATCATTAGCGTGTGTTTCAGTTCATATAAAAGTCTTGTGATTAATACAATTTAATTTTTAGTCTGAGTTTCTTCGTTAAAGAATTTTCCGTAGTATGACTAATGTGCTGAATCTAAACGCTATAAGAATGTAACATAGACCACTTTGTTAGAAACTTAGCTTTTTTAATTTGTTGCAGCGCCACAGTTTCTATCAAATAATAAATTAATACAACATTATTATATCCCGTTTTATTACATTACTTTGATGCACTACATTTATTAATAAATTAGTATCTAGTTCTAACAGCCTATTGGTACTTAACTACAAAAAAACTTAACGTTGATTTTATAAAAAATATCATTTTTTTTAATCGAACCTTTGTCTGTTTCTTTGACAATGGAATGTCGGAGTTTATTGTTTTTAACGTTTTTGTTTCTGCGTAGCGAGGTGAGATGGTATTCTCTGAGCAGGTAACTTATTTAAATCACCTTTGTTTTATCTTTGATGATTGACAGGCTCTCTAGAAATAGATTTTATTAGTAAAATGTCTTTTTAAAATTATATGTCTCCGTCTGGCTGGCTTTATATATAAACAAAATATAATAAAATAGATAAAACATTAATTAAAAATCAAAGGTAAAAATTATCGTTACGACTTTATTAAAAAAGCTCAAAGCTCAAATTAACATATTTTTACTAGAGTAAAAGTATTTCGAAAACCAAAAAAAAGGGCTGTTATACTTTGATCTAGACTTTCTCTGATACTGTTAAAGTTTTCTGCGAATCCCAATCTTTTACCGAATTAATGAAGATAGAATTATCAATCTTATAGTGGGAAGAAGTTTTATTATTGATAAATTTGTTACCTAACAATATTTCGTTCATAAAATAAGGATACATATTTCAAAAGTGTTTTGTATTCCTTTCGATATGAAAAAACAAATTAACAAAATGTTTAGCATTGTAAAGTAGCACTTATACCTACTGTTTCAGTTTGAACGTCGATTTGATTTACGCCTTTTTGTATTGTTAGTAATTAATGATTTATTTTTGACAGCTGACGCTACGGCAAGCCTTCGTGCACCATTAATCATGTAAAGCCATTCACAACACTACCTTTTCATATTAGTTTGATATCGATCGACTTCTTTTAAATACGTAAATAATAAAGTAATTATGTGAAGATTATAATTTTCGATAACATACAAAGACCTTCAGGTTTAATGCATTATTGAATGTAACTATGTTTACTTTATTTACCAAAATTCAAAATGATTTTAGTCTCTGTAAAACGAGGTATAATTTCTGAGTCATGAGGAATGACATATAAGATTTACAAATAAGTATCGTGCTGCTATCCTAATTGTTCTTAGTTAGTGCTTTGACATTTATATTATTATTTACAGAATTAATAGTTACAAGTACTTTAAGGGTTGTGTTTCGATTCAATAATATAAAAGTGGTAACACAAACTAAACTATTCAGCGAAGAAATAGATTAACAACTTCGACATTTTTTTATAAGACGTGTAGTTAGTAGAAAGTATAGTTAATTTTAATATAAATACTTGTCGATTGTACTGTAAATGATATTACGGCAGTAAATATAATATCGCAGATTCATTGTGACTAGACAAGAAGTAGGCGGAAAGTGCTCTCAATTTAGAGTAAATAATGGACGCTAAGGATTCAAACAACATGAACTGTCTTATACAATTGTCCTATAGCCTATTGAGGGCAATATTGTGATTTATTCTAAGACAATAACGATGAAATATAACTTAAAGTTCTAATAATTTTACTATCGATCGTAATAATATCTTAACTATTATGTATATTATTGAAACTGATAACTATATATATATATTTTTTTTGTATATTTCTCATCGTTTTACTTCTGACAATAAATCGTCTATATTAAAGTCTATGTCATTTTTAATTATACCATTATGTATTCAAACACTAAATCATTTCATATTATTGCTAATGCGTTATTAGTATCGAACAAACGTAACGATGTTTTAAATAACGACACCCACTTACACCCCACCCACTTACTGCTTATTGTTTTAAACCGGAACTTACGGCTCGTCTGCTTCGCCCTGGTAGAACATGTATAAATATTATCCAGTCAAATATAAAATGTTTTAAATCAATGAAGCAGAATATATTACATTATTGAATACTTAAAAAAACAAGAAAATATTGCTTAGTATGTTACAATATTCATGATCATTGCTTTTAGGTTTATAGGGAGAGAAGCTTTTTAGGGTTTGTCATAACCTTCCTTAAAATTCATCGAGCTTAAGTACCATTTTATAGCCAGTAAATGTTTACAACATCTGTGAGCAATTTTAGAGTAAAATACACATAAATGCAAAACCACATTAAACCTAGACACAGCTCTGTAATTGCTTTAATTACGCTAAAAAACACTAAAGAAAAATGGCAAGCTTAACTTGAAGCAATTTAAGTGAAGCAAAATACTTAATTGGTTGAAACGCTTTGTGTAACGAACTATTGTAGCTGTCGCAACCAGAAGTGGCTTGTTTAGTCAAAAGTAGGAAGTTCTCTTTGTAAATAATATAAGTTGGAAGTGAGCCTAAGGGCTGGCTTTCGCCGGGCTGTGTTTACGTGCGGAGACGCGATGTTGACAGTGGCGCCACGGCAGCGCACCGCCCGTACCTCTTGACACTCGACAAACATATGACAGGTTTTAGTGAAATAGAAATTTGAAGAGAAACCTTCATTGCTATAACTGTTTTGCATATTTTAATATTCCATCTCGGTCTTGTACCTACTTGTGTAGGATCTACTAATCATTACAGTTATAAAATTTGATCATTTAATAACGATAATTTCTCTAAATAATTTGTGAGCTAGAGTGTTTAAGAGTTAATGGAAAAAATAACCATAGTTAATAGTCACTCAAATTATATTAATTCCCAGTTCTTATTGTAAGTAGACGTGGTTACCCTATCCCAATATCTTATTATAGTACATAACTTTAGGTATAATTGGTACTCGCTGACCTTGTGAGCAAGAATACCCAGACTTCCGTCTGTTGGATATCAGTCGCCATTATTGTTGAATAATAAGCATATAATCGAAAAGGTATCCTTCGTTTATTAAACTATGTCATTAATACATTCCAGTTGTTTTACACATACATAAACAAATCCACTAAGGTTTTTGAATATTTGATGTAAATTACTACAAGTACTGAAATAACGAAAACACGTAATAGCTTTAATGAATAATGAAAAACGATATTCCAACGTCGTAGCCGTGTTTATACAAATGGTTGATACTAACTGCGGTGCGGCGACCGGACGTATGGAACGGCCTTGCGCCCGTGAAATTCCAACAAGGCCTTAATATTTCATATAAACGTATAAACTGACAATTGAATTTTATTACTAACTTCCTTCCTTCCATTTATTCCGAAGCTTAGTATCTTATTCTATTCTAATTAATTTTCAATTAGCGATAATAGTTCTTCGGTCTTAAAGTCGACCCTACTTATAATTTGCGTATAGAAATAGTAGCTCTTATTATTAATAGCCGAGTAGAAATTTAAGTTGCCCACTGAAACGATATGAGCGTAATAGGCTAAGACGTCTGAACATCGAGGTGACCGACTTTGATAAGGTTACAGAGAGTGCAATAGTTACGGTCGATCGGCAGACCGCACAATCTACTAGCAAACACTTCGAACCCTTTGTCAATAATAGGATTTAAGAACGTCTTGCGGTATTCAGAGAAATAGTCTGCAATATAAACGTGGTAGTTTTATAAGGTACTAAGAATGCTTTATAGACGAAATCAATTATTTTATTGAAATTATTCTTCTTAATAATGTTATATCAGTCTAACAAATAAACGCGGTATAAAGTTAAACCTCGGAATATCCTGATTATAAGCCAAATTTGTACTAATATTTTGTTAGAGTTTGTAGCCTAAACTGCTGAACGGATATTGTTGAAATATGACATAGGAGTAGAGGATAGTCTGGAAGAACACATAGGTTACTTACTTTCGTTTTTTTTTTAAATTCCACGCGGACGGAGACGCGGGCGAAAGCTAGTTACTCAAAGATGTGGTTGAAAAATTAAAATGTGTAATTCTCATTACCTAGAACTTGATCCTCATTTGTTTTTTGTCTCCACTTTTCTTGGTACGGTATAAAACTTAAAGAAGTATGGATATCGTTTTCTGATGCTACTAAAATACTTGGTAGTTTAGCTACTTATAAAACAATGATTACATAATATTTTACAAAAGTATTTTTATTGCAGTACGTGTCAGTTCCCCACTTACACTTTCTAAACTCACGGTAACATAAAAATCTTTTTAATTGCTAACATGTGCAGCACACGAAACACCCACTTACAGTTTGTCCTACTGTAACTTAACAAGTTAACAAGAGTAACTTGCGTTAACTTACATACTTAACATGAGTTTATTTCATGAAGTTACTAACGAAATTAAAACATAGTCCCAGTTGCATTTGTTGGAAGTTTTAAATTCTTACAGATTTAAACGAATATTGTAGTAAATCCCCTAGTTTTGCGATATTCTTCAAATTATTTTATGTATTCTCAGTAAAAATAAAAATCAAACGGAAGAGACTTAATTTAATTTTACGGCTTTTCAAAGGAGTTAAATCAATTGAGAGACGAGAAAGATTTAAATTTGCTCGTTATCTAATAACATTAACACCTAACCGGATTGAGAATCAATTTTAATAATGAAAGCGACGGCCCTGATTTGTAGATAACGAATTTTATATATTTTTTTCGAATGACATTCTTTTTTTAAAATCTCGGTTGCTAAATCATTCTAAATTCAAAAATGAAATTTATAAAACGTTCCAATAAGCTTTTTAACGTATAAAAATAAAACTATAAAAATTTAAATAACATTGCTGACAGAGAATCAAGCAGCCGAGAGAATTTAAATAAAAAAAAAGTCGCTCAAAGCTTCACGTAAATTGAGGACTTCGTTCTTCCCTTTCATCAGTTTTTGCGTGTTTACCAAAATTATCGCTGAATCCACTTAAAGGTTCAGATATTCGAACAAGGTGTAAATTAGCGCAATTTAGTGTAAAACAGCCAGAGGGGAATCAACACTTATTCAAATGGGCGTCCCGACATCAACAAAAACAACAAAAGTAATGAACCTTTTATAAAAGGAAGTGGAATTTGTTAAATTAATTAAGATCTCACCTATTATTAACGTAATTACTGTCTTTGCATCAACTCTTTTACCTTGTTTCCATTTAAAGGTCATAAAGTAAAACTATAACAAATATGTAAATAATTAATATTTAAAATAAGGTGTTATATAAAATGGGATGTTTAATACCTAGTGAATTCCGACATAAATTTGTTTAAAGGATTGTCCGAATAAGGGTGACCATTGATAATTCAAATAAATGAACAAAAGATTTAAATCAGAAAAGGTTAAACAAACCATTATGAAAATCTTTGGAGCGTGATTGAAAGCATTGTCGGGTTTATTTTAAAGGCGATTACCTGTAGAAGCTATTAAGTTTAAAGCTTGATGCGGTGTACGGTTAACAGCTTGTTGGAGTTCGCAGTCGATCACGGGTCCGCCCACGCGCCCCCTGGTGGCGCCAAATACCAGACACGCGCCGGCCACTCCGCGGCGCCCATTATTGGCCCGTTAATTAATTTCTTTTATTTCGTCACTCGCAACGGCCGTGGATTATATGTTCTTTTGATTAATAGCGACATTGTCTGAATTCTTGACTTCTTTTTGTCTTCGTTTAATGTTTTGAATTTATGGACATGTTTTCGTAACGTTCCCAACGATTAAGGTTTGATTTGGTTGTGTGTGTAAAAATTGTTCAAGTAAAAGTGTTCTACATTATCAACAACTTTTCATACTATGTAAGTTTTTTTTCTAACTAAAATGAGGATAGAACTGCGTGCTTATAAGGATTGTATTCATGCAATCATGATGAGGAGCGTTATAAATTGTAAAAAGGCGCTGCTTTTGAGAAAACGATTTCATGAAATACTCTACAATACGCTTTCAGGGCTTTGTGTTGAGATCTGGGGGGGTTTATTCGCTGTCTTGACAAGATTTATATTCACTCGTATATACTTCAACGTTGGCTGTATTAAAAACACATTTTTATCTACATTAAATCTGTTTTCGTATTCCATTTCTAAAATTTTCATATTATATTTAGCCTTGAATTTTCTCGAATTCTGAATTAAGATTAAGCCCGGTACACACCTTCAGTATTATTTGAACAGTCGATCTCTACAGTTAAAACTGAACGTGTGTAGCTAGCTTTAACTGAATTCATAGTAATTTAATGATTATTTGTACCTACAGTCAATCTTCAAATCTGTTAGAAAGAACTATCTTCGCTATAAATTCACTAGTCGTTGGTTTTGAAGCCATTGTATTTGTTACTACTAGAGCTACGATACTTCTATTTTTGGTAGTTTTGTTTTGAGTAATGGACATAACATTACGTCTTCCGAATGGCAATACTGGCCTATTTGTCAAAGGTATCAGGCCAATAAAATTAGTCTGTGAGCAAAAACATTGGCCGTTGTTGCTGCCAATACTACATTTTATTGCAGCAATTTCCTGTCATTTTCTAAACCTTAAAAAAATTAATAGTTCAAAAGATGGATCACAAGTATTTATTAATACTAAAAGAAGCATTCTTATTTCCAATTACACGTTAGAAATCGCTAACTTTATTAGAATGACGTAATAATTAAATAACCACTTATATATTTATTTTATTAATAACTAGCTATTGCTCGCGACTTCGCCCGCGTGGAATTAAAAAATATAGCCTATGTTACTCACGGATAAATTTCCTTTCTAACGGTGAAAGAATTTTTAAAATCGGCCCCGTAGTTTTTGAGTTATTTCAATACATACAAAAATACAAAT
>JAOCNA010000012.1:4110080-4124028 GCA_026546675.1 Papilio helenus | reverse complement strand
AGGAATGGTTACTGGAGACCGGCTCCGGCTCCTCGAGCACGTGTTGCGGTGGTGGTAAGGCCTGCACATTCGATATAACAGGCAGTGTTGATGTGATCTGTTCTACGTTTTTGGCTTCTGGAATAAATTATGACCATTAGATTATTTGAAAGGGAAAAATAAATATTACTTAATTAATTTTCGATGCAAGTCATAATATGAAGAGAATAATAGATAGTAATAATTTAGTTCTTTACGGTTTTTTAAAGAATAAGCTAATTACCATTTTTGTCCGATGGGTAAGTTTGTCTGGGCGCACTGATTGGTAAAACCTTAGACTGTTCAAATGTTTCTTCTGATACCAATGGAGTTTGTTTTGAGTATTGTCCCTGGAAAAGTAATTGCCATATTAAAATACTTTAAACTATACTTTTCTTTAATTATCCTTTAATTTTGTATTACCTGGTACTATTTTATTGAGATGATTTAGTTACTTACTAATTTTATTGAAATTTATTTACCTGAAATGTCATAACACATTGATGTGTACAGAAGTTCCTCACTGTCGCATCAGACATTGATAATTGGTACTGCGCCAATGAAGTACATTTACACGTGTCACATATTGTTCTAAAATACAAAATCATGATTACATGATTTAATGGGTCACATATATAAAAAAATATAAAATGACTACTAATATATCTATCAATTTGAAAAATAACAATACCTTTTTAAAGTAACAGCATTAACTGATTCTTGATAAAGATTCAAACAATGGAGTGAGCACATTAAAAGTATCTCTCCGTTAGTTTGAACGCGTCGAATCATGTCAAAATTGTACTTTTTCACTTTACACCAGTTACACGATACTTTGTGACGCGAATTTCTGATGAACGTGATCATACAGGACTTAGTGCAGAAACATTGGGGGCTAGAGTTTTCGTAGATTGTAAAGAGTTTTTCAATTTTTCTTTCAAAATATTTTTTACACCAATGACATATATCTGAAAATAAAAAACAACTTATTTCAACGCTACAACAATATAAATTTTAGGATACAACTAAATATTCTTAAGTAGTTAAAAATAAATTTTAGTTGTACAAGCTTTATCTTAATACAAAGAATTGATACTAACTCAGGAAAAGTTTATTTACAAATTTGAAGGCAGCAAAGCATGGCTCTGAACATAGTGTTTGTGACACGCCTTGACTGACCTTCACCTCAATGGTGGTGACCTTGTGCAGCGCACACACCGAGCATTTGGCCCATACCGGCTCGGGATTTGAATCGCTCTTATGGTCAAACTTTTTCAAACATATTTGGGAACAAAAGTCTTTAAATTGTCCTTTATCTCCCACAGGCGCGCGAAAACTTTGCAGACCGGCCCGAATATCCTTTTGGCAGTAGTAACAGATTTTGAATGATTTTTTAAATTCGCCTAAGCAGTTAAAATCACAAAACTGGCGAATGTGATATCCGATTCTAACGCAGTATTTTCCTAAACTCGCTCGCTGCACGTAACTGTTGCAATAGGCGCATCTAGCTCCGATTCTTTTCTGATACCGACCCAAGCAAACTTCGTTACAAAATCCCATCGTCTCCCAGGTCAACATCCTTTCCTCGGAAGTCAAAATTAAGGGACATTCTGTGCATAAACGGATAAATGTGCCCTGCTTTTCTCCTTTAAACGCTGCTATTATTGCCAAAGTTTTGGTTTGTATCTTATTTGGGTTTGTCTGCGACGTATTTGTTTTTGGTGTTGGGCGTTTCTTTATGGACACGTACCTACCATTTTCTGCATCGTTTAAAGCTTTAACGCAAGCTTGGTCACAAATAGAATACATAGTTCCATATAATATCATGGAGAATGAACAATTTTTGTTCTCATAACACACATAACACATCATTTTTAGTTTTACCTCATTCAATACTATCTTTCTTCTTTTTATAACATACTTATCTCTTTCATCTTTCATCATTGTATGTAAGCAATCTATTGAACAGTAATTTATATCTTCACCATTTAGTTTATAATTCAAGTAGCATACTTTTCTTTCTGTACATGATGAACAAGAAAGAAACTGTGGACTAATTTCTTCAACAACATATTTCGCGTCGGCTTCTAGGGCTTGTGTTGGGCTTTCCGATAGAAATGATTTCAGACAATCTTCACTACAAATATCCTCTTCAGGGTCATTATTGTTTAGTAATTGGTAAACGCAGTCTTTTTTTATTTTACACTGAATACAGGTTCGTATTGGAGATTCAATTTCTTGAATGGTATTCAAATCATAACTGCCAGCTACTGCCAATTCTTCAGTATCATTTTCCTTATCTGAAAAATAAGTAAGTTATGTTTTAAATATTTTAATGAGAAATAAGATTAAATTTAGGGAAAGAGACATCTTACTATGTAGCATGTAAACCTACTGTAAATCTACGTGCTAAGCGAATTTGAATTCAATTAGATTCAACAGATTAGGTTCATTGTTATATTAATCAAATTCAGTATTTTTTTATCAATTAAGAAATCTTTTAATTGGAGAAGGCCTATGTCCCGCAGTGGGCAGACAAAGGCCGATGATGATGATGATGATGATGAAGTATTAACGTGCCTATGAATATTAACAACGGTAATATCCGGATTCTTATTTCTAAGGATTGAAATTAGTTTAAATTGTGTCAAATTAATAATTGCTTTTCTCAAGTACTTAATGACTATAAGTGTGTATGTAAATTGTTGCGTATAACATAACATACCTCCGTTTTCTTGGTAGACATCATTTTGATCATGTTTCGCTTCTAATGCTGCATCTCCCACTTCATTGTTAGTTGCCTCTTCTGTTTTATCATTCTCTTTCTCTTCTTCTACTTCACTCTCCTTTTTAGGTTCACTATCTTGTGCCAATTCTGATGCAGCTGCTAAATTGACAAATTATTACGACAACCTACAATTTATTTAAAATATCGCAGATATTAAAGTAGTAGAGAATACTTTGATCATTACACACTAACGAAAAATAAAATAATTTTTCCTCGGGTTAGTTTACTCTATTTTTCCACCAAATGTTTAAGCAGTTTTAAGAAGATTAATGTAATGTAACTTAAGAAGCTATGTAATTAATAGTAGTATTAATAAATCAAAAAATTTCGACGGCTCGGAACATCAAACGAGTTGCAGGACAGAAGACAATTTTAGATATGGTGGGGCGTAAATCTGGAAGGCGCACTAACCTAATCAGGCTTAGGGCGCCAGTAACATTGCAAAAGAAATTGAAACGGACAATGATTTTGTGTCTTAATATTAATTACCCTCGGCTGGATTCCATTTTTCAGCCAGCACCTTCGCTGCCTCTGATTTATCTATTTCGAAATTTTCTTTCCTGTAGTCTGGGAGCAAGCAAAACTTTTCATCAGCGCTTAGCTCTTCACCAAGTTCCGCCACATCAGCATCTAGCGAACCATCTTCTAAATAAAATACAAGACCATGTTTGAGAAAGAAATCATTTTTGACATAACATATCAATTACTTGAACTACTACATCATGTATAGTGGCAACTCTCACTTTTTTCACTAGTTTTGCTATAATAATTTTACTAAAGCAATTATTTGTTTTAGTATTAAGTCAAAATGTACCTGCATAATGAACATCGTTATCATTAACAGTATTGTCAGCATGAAAATCATCATAATCATCTTCCTCATGTAATACATTGACGGTTGTTTGTGTTGCAGTTTCTGCGGTTTCCGTCACAGAATCATTTTGTTGTTCAGAATTGGTGGGTAGTATTTTCACTATCGGGATTCCTTGTCCGGGGACGATTTGTTTAACGTCCTCGACATTCTCGGCACTATCTTCTTCTAACAACCGTTGGAAAGACGCTGTTCTTGATTCTTCTTGAAGATTGCTTTTGTCATCGTTTTGTAAAATTAACCTAGCTTCGAGTTCCTTTGTGACGTTTTCAATGTTAAAATTTGTCACGAATAGGCTACGACGTTCCATAATCGTATCTTTGTTTTTGTCGAATAATTGCAAAAACTTATTTTGATCTACAATCTCCGACATTTCGTTGCGGAACTTGATAAAAAGTAGTACCATCTCTCTTTTATAATTGTCAGTTTCAACAATATCGTAGCGTCTGTATCGTATGACACGTCCAAGCAGTCTTCTGCGATATTCTTTCGGTGCTCTTGACGTCCGTACTTCAGGTAGAGCTTTGGAATTTTCATCGTCATCCACGTGAACGTCGTCGAAATCTTTAACGTTATCATACCATGAAGCAAATTCGGCCAAATACACTTGTTCCAAAGATGCAGGTCGTTTTTCATATCGATGTATTATGTTCTTGATCCAAACATCAGTGCTCATTTCATCGATGCCTTCACGGTCCACTTGTCGTCGACGCTTTCTGTCGCCTTTGCAACACTGTCTTTCAGACGGCCATACAGTTGGGATGTACACAACTTGACGACTTATTTCGCTTATTGGTTGTCGTAGCAGATACCACGCTGCTTCTTGCGCTGACATCTCGATTCCATTAAACAATTTGATACTTAACAAGTGGGCTTTGCAGTCCCGGTCGGGATGCTCTTTCATCATCGTGGTAAACTCACGACGTAGGTTACTCATTCCATTGCCTGATTGATTTATATACTCTTCGACATACTCTGCGCAGCTGTACTCATCCAAGATGAACTGAATGTTGATATTAGAGTTGACTTCGCCGGCAAGGTATGGATTAAACGTGTTTGTCATAAGTTCCTCGCAGTTTCGTCTAAACACCAAAGTTGATCTGCACAACGTTGACCGCACAATGTCGAGGTACGAAACGAAAGTCAAACCATTAGCATTAAGAAATTTATCCATAGATGCGTATCGATGTGCACATAGAGAGATACGGAGTTCCTCAGCCTTCTGTTGTAGAGCTTGGCGGCGTCCATCAGATTGAGGTAGCGGAACCAGTACACGGGTCACGGGCATAGGCCAGTACGGGATCCCCATTTTACAAGTTGTCTTGTCTCGGTTTGTACAAGTGAAGGTATGTTTGTGTATCTGATCGGCGTATATAGAAGAATTAGGCACATCATTTCGAGTGACCGAACATAATTTTTCCACGAGATCAATGGTTTTTGGCATATTTTCCGACACGGTCTCACATGGGTCGTCATTTAACCATAATAAAATATGCGCGCGTTGATTCCCTTGATGCTCAAATTCAATACGAAGGAAGTAATCTTTAACGAAATACTTGCCGAACGGATTGTAAGAATTTTTGGACTTCAGCATTTTCATCAAAGAACCAAGGAGATTGTAGAAGTATATGCAACACGTAACAGGATCGTCGCTCACTAAAGTACAGCGCTCAGCAGTGTTGAGATCTTTTGCTGTTTTTCCTGGATATTTTTTGCTCAGTTTGAGAAGTGTAGTGAGCAGTTTCACCCAACGTATTTCATTGGCACATATAGTTAGAAGGACGGTTGGTTTACCAAGTTGACGAATTATTGCAAATAGGTCTCTTTTGCGAGGTTCCCAGTATTGGACCGATTTTGGCAATGTCTTCAAGAATGCGAGTTTATGTATGACATTTTCTTCCAGACATCCTGCATTCTCTAACGTATATCTCCTAACATTCTCCATTACTGAAACATTGCGAAATGTGTTATGGATTTCATCCGCGATGCGCAGCCGCAATATTTTCATTGCAACGTACAAGATTTTTTGAGGTGTGGCTCCGCGTCTGTCACGACGTCGAATCTCACTGTTCGCTATCATGTACGGTGTTACTGAAACTCCGATCTTGAATCGACGTGGCTCACCGAAGTATATCGATGGAAACGACAACTCTTCTGCATGACGGTCATAAAGGATACCAAGAGGTGTTGCCTGATGTCCAGGTACGATATTGCGATAATCTTCTTCATTCAACAACATGGTATACTGCCTTAAACTGAGAATCTCAGTTTCCGGCATGTTAACGTCGAATATAGTTTCTATACGGTTGGAGGGATTATTTCGTACGTCATCTAGAAATGGCGCAGTAGGATGTAGTCTTGAAAAATCCACGTTGATTTCATACAAACGATATAATACTGACTTCTGTAAAACAGTTAACCACGCATTGATTGTACTTTGAAACATGTATCTGCTGACGTAGACTGAATTGTGGGCCAGGGTCTGCTTGGTATTAACATTTATGACGTCGTCGTCATTTAATTGGCGCGGCAAACATTTAACCATCTTCTGTACGTCTAATGGTACGTTGATAACTTGCTCTATGATGCCATCAGAGGAATCACGGTACAAACGACGCACTTGCTTAGATTGTAGAAGTGGCGATATTAATCGTTCACTAATGGGATCCAACGGTGGTAGTCCTGGTGGTTTATCTGGATACGAAAATCCATTAACTTTGGCTAGGGCCGGCAGCGTCTTCATGTTCAGTGAACGCTTGCAAGTTTTACAAACCATTTCATATTCTTCTCTGCACAATCGTAGATTTTCCTTGATGAACCATTCCGAGATAACCTCTAATTGCCCCGCAGTGATGGGATTGAGCTCGTTCTTGAACCACAATCTGTCGCAAACCGAACAAGCGTAGCCAAAATCGTTGTCGAGAAAAGTTGATTTGAATCTCATGATCGAGGATGCCCATTTGTTGTTCCAGGTAGTTTGTGCTTGTTGCATCTCAATTTGATCAGAAGAAGTACCCGGTTGAACAGTGATTTGTGCTGGTACCGCTGCTGTAGTTTGCCATTGCGGGTGTGTGAGCTGTCGCCGGGTATCATTTTGAAAGTCAATTGACTTGGTCCCTGGATGGGAAGAGGAGGCAGCGGTATATTTTAATGAATCAGTGGCAGGAGCCGAGTTAGCCGCTTTGCGTAGTCTGCAGTTGCGCTGTCTTTCGGCATCCCATTTCCTTGCAGTTATCGCCTGTGCAGAAGTTCTGGATGCTGCTATACGCTCTCTGTACTCACGTTGTTTCTGTGCCTTCGATTTTGGAGCAGCGATAGTTGGTAGCTCAGCGAATGGCGTTGCATTCGTAGATGCACCAGCATGTTGCGGTTTCGTGAGTACATTACTTCTTGAAGGTAGTGGCAGACTCATAGGTTCGTCAGGTTGGTCTGCCATAATGTGTTTGTAAGCGGTTCTGCAAAATAAATTATTTTAAAAATTCATGATTTATACAATTAATAAAAAATAATAATAAAGAAAAATACTTATTATTACATTGTAAATTACAATTTGATATACATGTATACTATGTATACTGCTATTGAAATGTGAATTTCTCAAGTTTAAAGTGAATAATTTATTTTAAAACATTGATTTAACTTTTTTAGAATAAGATTAATTTTAGTGGTGTTAATTTAAAACAATTAAATCGATATCAAAATTCAAATTCATGAAATTGTTTTGATTTGATTGTTTTAAAAAGCCCACCAAAACCTTCTTGATATAATAATTGCCTTGTACTGCGATGACTTAAATATTTTTGATGCATTTACATTTGGATAAAAATGTTATTATACTTAAAAATGACATACGCTTAATATTGGCAATTCAAAAATCGTCTTGCGATTATACGACAAATTTGTTTAAAAAGCTCCATCTAGTGGTAAGTATTATAACTAACCATAACCTTATTTCTGCACTCGTCGACCGGTACTACTTTTAAAGAACTACGAAGAACGATATGAATTTGTATCGCTAGCCCAATTCTTTAAATGAAAAAATGAATTTGGAGAAAATACCTTTTTTGCCGCATTTACTGTTGTAATAAACAATGGAAACCACGTTATCTTTTCACTTCACCTTATAAACAGTTAACACAACAATTCACGTATAGGTTATGTGCTGCCGCTGTCTCTCTTCTACTCGGACACCTCAGCCGTTGGAGTGTAAGAGAGATGGATGCATCATATGCCGAACGGTTAGGACGATCGTGCCTCTCTATCGCTTTGCCGATCTCTTGCTTGCACGCTCGGCTCAGGCAAAACGTGACAATGAGTCATGCTTTTCGGGTGTGCGTTCGACGTTTATCGATTATTAGATGTCATCACGTCAAACTTTACATTATGCATAATATAAATTGTTCCTCCTCTTAAAATCTTTCCTGAAAGGATTAAAAGTGTTAGCAATGTTACTCAAATCTACATTCTACTTGAAGTACTTCCATTTAGTCGTAAGACATTTCTAGGAATATTTCACTTTTAGAAGAATTCTTAAATCTCGAGTACAGATAAAAGTCAAATAAAAAGTATCATTTGAATGAGATACCGAAAATACTCTGTAAATGGAAAAGCAACGGTCCAGTGATTCCGTGATTTCTTTCACGTTTCATGACGTGATAAATGAGCAACGACGCAGCCGAGCGATACTCGAACGCCCTCGAATTCGCCCGAAACGGGAAGCACGGCAAAGAATGTTCTTTCTTCTTTCGCACATTTTATAAGTTTTTCAATCCTTAAATTTAATTAAGAATGGTCTGTTATGACTAAAATTGCGAACATTAATGCACCATAGTATATTCTAGTAGTCTACTACTTAACCCCAATTTATTTGACAATCCAAAAATTCGTTTGGTGATTGAATAAAAACACAATCTTCTTTCTTGGATTTGGTTGTTTTGAATTTTGAACCTGGGACGTTAAAATTATACAAAATAAGACATATTCTATAGCGCCATCTGTAAATAGAACCATGAATTGTTCTTGTTTGTGAAATGCAATAAATTGAAAGAATATGTTCTACAGAGAATACAACCAAGTACAGATTGTAGATGGCGCTGTATTAAAAAGTTCTTTTCATAATTTTCTGGCCACTTAAAAAAAACAAGATTTATCATCTTTGTGTTTTTAACCATTGTTCATGTTGTTGATTCATTAAAGTTTTCTTACTACCACGATAAGGTTTCTTAGCTCATAAAGGAATACATATTTCAAAATAAGGATAGAAAAATGGCTACAGACTTTTGACCTATTATACTTTGAAATTATAATACAAAGTACTGTATAATTGGTCTATAAATCTGATAATCAAGTCAATGTATAGTGTGCAACGACTTGGCTCTTTTCCATTAATCACACCACTGAACATTGGGCTTCCATTGTCCTGGCTTGATGAATATGCGTCTATCGCACTACCCTCTGCAAACAATGTAGAGGGATCGCTCGAACGGAACAGCTGAACAGTTCGAACCTAGAGATTTTAAAGTATTCCCTTTTGGCATCAGAAATAAATTAAAGACCTCTTTCCTTGCTTTATTAGCCGATGAAGTCAGCATAAATCACAACTTTCGGGTGAAAAAGTCGCATAAGTAACCGCTGCAATACTTTGTCAATGTGTATTAAAATGTAAACCGATCTAGTACACTACTGTGACAATATTGTTACATGAAACTCTCCCTTAACCGCAAGTACACGTGCCACTTCAATTGTACATTCGGGAAATCTAACGGTGTTCCATGTTAATACTTACAATCGTTTGAACATTTTGAGACGACGACACGGAAGAAAAATCAATACGACACATCTATAAAATGTGTCTATACTAAATAGTGATACTTGGCTAATTTCTTTTTATTATTATCAAGTCGTTTGCGCAACTTACTTCTACGTAATTGGTTATTTTTAAGAAGAGGCGGAGTTTGTCTCGATGCAACAAGGCATTCCTGTAAGTAGTACACCGCGTCTTTCCGCGATTGTACACATATTCGTGTCAGGAGCTCTCTCATTCGATACAATGAGTCGAAGAGCGTTCCTGTCACGTTCTCATTAACCTGTGCATCGGATTACAAAACGGGAATGCACGGATTTTAATTAACATGCTGACAGAGTTACTATTAAAGTTGACAATTACAATGGCATTTGTTTTACTCTTGAGAAACTTGTATGAAAGAACCCTCGTATTATTTTTTTAAAAAGAGATAGATAATTGGTTTCCATGGTTTCGTGGAATAAGTTTTCATTACGTAATATTTTTTTTAACAGTGGTCGGTTTTTTATTACAATTGCTTGCTTTTTTGGTATGTTTTCTTATGCTTGTTATTAATAACTTAGTAAGTTAATCTATGTTATGCAATGTGTTAAGGTTGTATCTGATAGTTCTAAGCATCAAGAACTTAGCCCAAGAATCCATGAAACAATTTGTCACTTAAAGTATTTACACAAAATCTTGCCTTTGCTGGAAAATGGACCTACAGTTAAATGGTATAGAGATTGGAATGACATAGCTACATATTTTAGAGCCGGTTAAAGTGAACTAATTATCTCGAAGGAGACACTTATACCAGCATTCCGTTCTTAGAAAAATCTTAGTCGCGTCTGCAAATTCTTGGCGTGTTTTATCAATAATCTTAAAGGCTCGTTTTGGATTTTAACGTATTTCTTTTCTAATCCGATGTCCTTGCTATGAGTAAAGATCCGATTGTATAAATTGCTGTTGTAATCACAAATAATATCTTTAACGTCAAGTTGAGACGAAATACTTGATGAGCGGTGTCAAGTATTCAATGATAAAATATTTTTATAACATTACTATCTTTTGCTCATGACTTCAATGCGGAATTAAAAATCTAGTACTATAAACATAGGCTGTTAATCTGTGATAATTTAGTTTTCTAATAGGAAAAAAGAATCTGTCCAATAGTTTTTGAGTATTCGTTTCATATCAAATACAAGTCTTTTTTATAGTGATAAGGACTAAACAAGATACGGTAAGTGACAAATGCAGAAGAGTACACTACACGTTTATGAACATCTGTAACCTAAGAGGAACTACTGTCGGTCTTTAAGAAAGAGGTATGTACTCTTATCGGTTTAATTACAAAAGTACAATGTGTCCGTAATACAACACTGTAACGGAAATACTAAGAATACCACAAACAATGCCGCTGCATTTCACTGGACAGTTGACTGTACACTTTCCCTTTCAAGTAACTATTACTTTTATCACTTTCCCTCGTAACACACCATTTATTGAAATAGTATACGAAACTATCAATAATGTCTTATAACCTAAAAATTACTCGTATATTTTCAAAAACAACTAATCTTATAAAGGAATGTATAACTACTAAAATATTGAAACAGTGATATGTTCAGAACAATCCCGTCCTCAATAATGGTACACCAACTCAAGTTTCCACTCCTAACGCTCCAACTTTTTACTCGAGTGAACAAGGAGCATTGTAGCAATGAAAAAACAACTCCTTTGTTCTATCGTCAAAGTTTAAAAGAAAATGGGAAATAAATCCTTGTTTTCAGTTAAACCGAGCATTTTAAAGCATAAAGTAAAGTATCAAAAAGAGCTACAATACTTAAGAAATTAAAAATATAAAATATTAGCTGTTGCTCAGGACTTCGCCAGTGTGAAAAAAAAAACATATGGCCTATGTAACTCAGTGATAACATAGCTTTTTAATAGTGCAAGCATTTTTGAAATCGGTCTAGTAGTTTTTAAGTTATTTTAATATATACAACAATCCAAATACAAATGTTTCTTCTTTATAATATTAGTATAGATATAGATTATAGTAAAAAAAACACTAAAGGCTAAAGTATAGGTACTTGTTATTAGTTACTTTGAAAAAGAGAAAATGCGAAAAAATTTTACGTAGATATCATAAATCGTTGTAATTTAAAAGAACTTTGCGAACCAAGAAATTAAGTGATTAATTTTTTGCTGCGAAAAGAACAGACCCTCTTGGGATAAAGCGGCTCATTTAATGTTTTAACAACTTAGGTAAATTATTATTTAATTGTTTTAAGTTTTTTGTATCTTATCATTGTATTGTTACACGTTTTATCCAAATTATTTACTACCTACGCCTATACTTACGATTTTTCACCTTTAAAACTAATCTCGGAATTGCCAGCCACTTCCGATCGTACCGGAAACAGTAAAGTTCATCATTGATAGACAACAAAAAGGAAATCATCTCAGTTATTTGAATTGAGAAGAATAATAATTCGTACTAGTATTTCGCCAGTGGAAACCGACATTAACAGTGTCCGGCATACTTGTGGGTGCCTTGACCAAGGCCGGCGAGCAGTGGGCACGCGCCGCGCCACACGCGACTAGTTGCGACATCGCCTCGCCTTCCCTTCCAATGCAACAAGATCTAGTCGCTGCGTACCGGATCATTGAATATTTAACGAAATTTTGTAATGATACTTACAAACCAGTGTAACAGAAGTATTTCCTTGGTTTATTTTTTTTTTAATTTCATTAAATTAATTAAGATTATTTACTAGAAATAGCAAGTATTAAGTTACCAGCAACTGTTAGTTTATTGCTAGATATTTGTTAAAACATATGGCGCTAAAAATATGCTTAAATGTTATGTTACCTGGAATACATACACTGATTACAGACAGTGATAGTGCCTTCCTGGTAATAACAAATGAATCATTCCAGACCGTGGTTACGTAAAACTGTAGGTGCATTTGATAAGTACGCGGCAGTCGGGAAGCCATTCTCGTAACAAAGGGATGCTTGCAGGTACCGTCGCGCGCTAGCAAGCTGACGCCTGCTCGTGTTTGCACCTCTATATGTGTCGAACAATTGAAAACCTACAAACGTTTAATGACTAACGTGACAGTAGATACGAGACTAAGCTATAAAGCTATAGTTTAAATCGTATTAAGGTACATTGAGTCCGTTTAATGCCTATTAAGCCACTTCAAGTTAACAAAATAGCTAATGACCCTATAAAGACTTTAAGAGGCTCCGCTGACATAGCAAAAGTTATTAAATATTTTGCTAACCAAAACAAAAAAATACCGACAAAGCTGTTCACGGAACTTATGAATTTTAAAATAAAATTTCCGAGTAAAAGTGAAATAAGTTCAGCCAAATACAATTTCTAAGTAGAACAATGTTATTCTTGACCAAATTGCTCCGACGTCCGTCATTAACATCTTAGAAATCTAGTTCACACGTTCTCAAACGTGGCTCGTAACATTTTCGCCATAATACGTAAACCTGTTCGAGTGTAAAATAGCTTTTTAGTTGTTACGTCAGTTGCGGCAATAGGATGTAAGACGGAGCAACCGTCGGACACGCTTCACCGCTCGCCGCGCCACCCGCCGGCGTCTCGACTTAACTACCATGTGGTCGAACATAACGGATTCCTGTTAACCCGGGTCATCGCGATGGCCCCGATAATCGTACGAGATACATTATCGAATGACCTACGAAAATGGATAGGATTGCATTTACCCCGAGTTAAGATACCGACACGCCCCCCCAAATTACACGGCTCTCTGAACTCTGCGGCATTGCCGGTGACTAAACCGCTTATTACGTTGTACATTTTTACTGAATGTGCTTTATATAATTGAGATATTATCTGTTTAAGCCTCGATTTTCTCTCTTTATTCAGATAAATGGGATCAGTATAAGCTTTGTGATTGTATAATATTGATAATTGCTATTTACAGAGCTTTACAATAGTTTGAAAACAATTTTCAGTAAATTATATATCTACTTTACGAAGTCTCCGGACAGAAAATATGTTCATTTTGCCAACGAGCTTAAAAAATATACTAGTATATTTTCATAGTATTTGCTTACAAATCATAAAATCTAAACAGGGGTAGAAAAGCACCTTTTCAGTGTTTTATTCACAGGCGGGTAGTTTTGAGTTACATCCTGAAGCCTTACAGGCTGACACTCGAACGCGTCGTGGAACTGCCGGGGAAGGGACGAGGGAGGGTAATATTGACTCAAGTGCAAGGTTTCTTTCCCCGTCTGCTATTTGTTTGCACAATAAAGCGCTCTTTAGGGTTCCCTGACTTTTACTTACGCTTAATCCTTGAATATCCTCAAAACATATTTCTTATCATTAGTGATACAGCGTTATGATTAAAATGTTTTTATAAGATATCTTAAAATGTTTAGAAGTTAGATAATATTACTAATTTTACCTTGCATTGATGGCAACACAACCGGATAAAGCGTC
>JAOCNA010000012.1:3972879-3983752 GCA_026546675.1 Papilio helenus | reverse complement strand
TATCATACATTAAAAATGACGTCGGTCCAGGTCTCAAGTTAATTCTTACGGGTTATATGTTGCCATATTTTAAGAGAGTCAAGGAAATGAAGAAAGGTCAGTGTCTGATCCAAAAACTCATTTTGCAAATATGGCTTCTATGTCTTATATGTTTCAATGTCTTATATTTTAGTGTTTGCCACGTGGGGTCGTCGAATGGGCAAGAAGTTGGACATGTTAAAAAAACCAGACGGTAAAGAGGCTTCCGAAGAAATACCATCCTCAGAAGCTGTTAACGATGAATCACCGCTGCCTGTAACAGGCCAATATAAGAAAAAACAAAATTGGAAAATGGGGCGCAGCAGTTCCGATTCAAATGCTCTTAAAAAAGATAACGACACGGATTCAATTCGAAGCGGCTCAAGAGACCGATCGCCAAGTCCTTTCAAAACATTTTTCCATAGAATGGGTTCGACTGGAATGTTAAATTCATCGAAATCTCATTCTCTTAATTCACATAGAACTTCCGAGCATAGTTCTAGCCAACCAAATACTCCTTCTCTGTACCGCAGTTGCTCTACCTCCCATTTATCTACTTATGTCAAAGCTGATGATCCCTCAGATGGAATAGACTTGCAGAATAGCGAAAGTGAAAGCAATAAATCGTCTCCTTTAAAACAGAAACATAATTTAATATCAGATGAAAATTTGGTGAGTTCTTCAACAAAGGCGATTAGCTGTGACAATATTCCGAAATTAGAAGGGCAAACGAATACTCTGTCGAAAAAACCTAATTTCCCGTACGCATTTTTACGTTCAAAATTATCAGTTTTACCAGAAGAAAATAGTATGGCCCACAGACCAACAGTTTCTGTAAGGCAAAGCTTTTCAGAAAGAATAGATAGAAAATCACCAAAGTTTCGAAGGGAAAGATTATACCTACCGAATTCCCGTTCAGAGGAACGATATCAAAGCAGTGATAATATAACCGTCCATGATGAAAACATGTTATTTAACTCTAATCTCAGAGGAAATTGCGATTTTGCGAGAAGCTCTATGAGGAGTGTTAATGACATTGATGCAAATATCTATTCATACAGAAAAAATGACGATGTCTCTAGGCGTTCATCAATGATTTCACAAAGGGGACCTTTAGATTATGACCCCATGCTAGTTCCAAGAAACAGAAATAGCCTGCCAGTATATGACTATTGTGCAGGACTGGGATCTTCACAAGAACTTAAAACGGATCTTGCATCTTCAAATCAAAGTATCCATCAAGAAGTTCTGCAAGCTCATCGATTGAGCAATTATGTCAGTTCGAACGAATCGGGATATGATAGCGATAGTCGACCAATGGACGAACACAGTAATCATTCCCCGCCAATATATTCATATCATTTAATGAGTGGTACAGCTAGAGCGGAATCAAATGTAAGAAGTTTTGATGGCAATAATGGTAACTTTTCAAGGCAACTAAGTTTTAATCAAAAAATAAATGTAAACAAAATACAACTCCCTGCAAGACGAAGTTCTACACCGTGTGCTCTATTTCCCGTAGATAAAGATGTATCTTATGAATATGAAAATAAAGTATCCGAAAATAAACTATTTATGAATAATAACTCCAATCAGCAGATTCAAGTAGACTACAATGATGCTAAACCACCACCACTTCCAAAGAAATCGATAAATAAAAAAATACCTTATGTCTACAAAACAGTTACATTAGATGAGCGTGTTCAAACCAGAAGAGTCAAGTTACTGCATTCCCAAATATTACCAATTCAACATTTGTCTACGCCAAATTTGAATCAGAATGACATGATAAGTGACCGCCACGTCCAACCTCAGCATCCTATTCCCGAAAGAGATATATTAGGAAGAGGACCGTGCACTAAAAGGTTTAGAAAAATCAGGTTATTAAAGTCACGATTGGATGAAAGTCTTGGAGTTTATCTTGCACAACATAGAGTAGACTTCGACAACAGTGGTTCCAATTATGAAATACGTTACATTGTAGTAAAACTTGATTTTGATGGAATCGCACACAGAGATGGACGACTCCGAATAGGGGACGAAATTGTTAATGTAAATGGAAGAGTTTTGAGAGGATTATCATCTTTAAAAGATGTTCAATACATAGTTAATTCATGTTCCACTGAAACTAACGTCGAAGAAAAAACTTTATTTCAACGATACCAAGTCGATCTTGTTATGGCTCATGATGAAATAACACCGATTACTTTAAGTCGTATTATAAACAGTCAACCCTGTGAACCGATCTCTACTCCATCTTCATTAAGTGTTCCTCCTGATATAATATCACAAACAGTTCACAAACCATCTTTATCTAATCAACTTACTATAGAAACACATTTTCCTGCAGAAAACCAGTACACTAAACATACGCCAAATAAGAATTCCCATTCAAATAAATTCGAAGCTAATCAGAAATGTGAAATTGGAGTTCAATTTAATCATGGAGTTATATCAAATCAAAAAAGTGATGACGAAAAATTGTTAGAAAGACGCTACACACAACCTGGTTCTCTACAAAATATTACAAATATTGAAATTTCAATGAGGTCTTCTCCAGTTCCAAGAAATAAAGGAGCAAACGGTTACAGGCCAATATCCCTCCATAACTCCAGGCCACAACCAGTAGTAGGGAATTACGCAGCATGCAATGAAAACACATCAAACGAAATCAAAGAGAATACGTCACACTATATAAAACATGTCTCTAGATTATATCAAAATAGATCTTTCGAGAGTATTCCAGACCAGTTGCGTAGCAGTAGTCGAAGTAGATTTTTCAACAGAGTTGGATCTCAACGAAGTCCACAGAATGCAGGCGCGCACGTGTCTCGGCAACAGGAGTACAACGTGGCTATCAATCACGAACAGCAACAATATTCTAATAGCTCGGCGCACAAAGCTGAATTCTGGAAGGGGCCAGGCCACAAGAGTTTGGGCTTTAGTATCGTCGGTGGCACTGATTCTCCAAAGGGACAAATGGGAATATTTGTTAAGACTGTCTTCCCGAACGGGCAAGCCGCTGATAAGGGAACTATCTTTGAAGGTAAGCACGATGACAAACACAAAACGGTTTATTTATTAAAACAGCGAACTGGACTAATAGTTAAATATTAAATTTGTGAATTGCAGGTGACGAGATCTTGTCGGTTAACAATGTTCCAACACGTGGGTTAAGCCACGCTGGAGCCATTTCGCTTTTCAAACAAGTTAAAGAAGGAAAAATCGAATTGACGCTTTCAAGACGAAGGTAATTCAATTATAGAGATAAAACTAAAATATTCTTTTACTGTGTCTTTTCTATTTTAAAACGAGAGTTATTCTAAATAGATTTTATTATTTTCAGAGCACCTAGGTCAAGATCGGTAGAACCTCTGGGTAATTTTCGCGCTGACGGCAAATAAAACAGAACTAAAGGCAATCAAGACCCCAAAGAATTCAACATATTATGGTGTGCAATAATATTGATTTCATCAATCAGCCAAAGGCGAAATTCGTTTAACTATTGTATCACAGTTTACATTTCACTTTTTTTGAAATGAATGTAGTACGCAGTACTGGTTTTAGTATTTCCCTTAAAGTACATCGTTGTTACAACGAATATTTTAGACTATAAGCTTATTTGCTTTGTAAGATATGTATTTTAATCCCTTTATATATTTAGGAGCTATTGTATACATTGTTTTACCGAAAAAACTCTAACTCTGGAATATAATAGATATAAAGCAGCTTTATATTATGTGAATACAATGAGACTGTATGTATAATATATAATAACGTAACTTATATTGTTGTAGTATGAAATCGTTCAGTATAATTATGTAGAAATGCTAGATCTCGCTTTAGGTGTACGTTATGTGTACATAATCGAGTATGTTGTGCATTAATTCATTTCCATTGTTAATTTATCATTTTGTAACGGAACAGACAAATCCAACGCGTTCATTTGAAAATAGACTGATGTTTTAGTTTCTTGTACCTTTACTGCCAAAGTTTTAGACGTAATGCAAATAATTTTAATTTGGATGTCGACGATTCATAGATTTATTATACTAATTACTTTGATTCTATCAAGAGAACATGATAAAAATAAAAATAAAAAACAAAAAAATTAACACAAATTTGTTGTCTTCAAAGAGCAGATTATTTCCTGTTTCCATTTATTTCATCATTATCGTTGTTATTCTACCAGAAGTATATTAAATCTATGAAAGCAATCGCAACCGAAACAAGATATGTTTAGAGACTTAAAACTATGTAACGTAGGTTATGGATAGTATGAATTCGTAGATGCTTACAAGCAAGTGATGATAGTAACACAATCAGTCCAGGATAAGGAATAAATCAGCGAACGTACTCCGTCCACTTATATTTAAATACAATTGTTGTACAACTTACCTCCACTGTTATTAACATGTGTACTGTAATCTATCAAAATATTAAAACAGTCAATTATCTTCCCACAAATAAAATCCATAACCAAACTACCAAAGGTTTGTAAGTGGTTCGAGAAAAACAACTCTTGTAAATAAAATGCGATACGTCTCTGCTTCGACTATTTAAAATAAAAAGCTTACATTGACAACATCTTTTTTTTTTAATAAATAAAGCCACAATATAATTAAAATTACGCCAGACTAGATTAACAAGTAAAACTACTTCAGTCGAAAAGACATTGTATAAAAAAACACAGGACTGCGCCAGATGTGTTGCGCGATTGGTTATACAGCCGTATTGTGTTTCCATGACCGAGTAACAGCTGTCGGTTTACTTGATATCGCACAAGATGGCGACTCCTCTCAGGATCCAATGATCAGGGTTTTTAATTGTGGGCAGCCATAGCGGCGTGATAAATGTCAAATCCGTGCGGCATGGTTTCTTGTACACAGGACACTACAGATACAGACAGAATAAATATTGACTTGCATTAATTCATCATCATCAGCATTTGTCTACCCACAGCATAAGCCTTGTCTAATGCCTTTTAAAGAATGCGATCCTCCGTCTTCCGCTTCCAACGCCCCATCGCGCTTGCACAAAATTAAAGCTTCTAAATTTTGTTTCTAAATTAATCCCTCAATTGTACAAAAACCTTACCTGGTAAAGTTTTGGATCCTTCGGTGCCGTAGAATTTATGGCGTAAACGTGAACCACCGGCAGACCGGCGTAAAGGACCTTTAGGGTGGACTCGCAGAGACGGCTGTTGCGGCGATCCCAGCCCGCGCCGTCCAAAAACACGCCGTGAACATATACACCCTCCTAATAACACCAAACCGTATTTTTTTCTTCTAGAATTAAAGATTAACGATATTAAATTAAATTGTCATTGATCTCACCGGCGGGGGCGCTTTTATCTCCTCGTAAACATATTTGGTGACGTCATTGTGCAAAGCGACCATATCCAGTGCCCAACCCTTATGTGCTCTGGTTACTTCTTGTCTCATAGCCGTCAGAAAACCTGTAAAGTTCGTGTTAAAACGATAATTATTGAAAAAATGAAATCATTAGAGGATTTACATTCCAATTAAAACAATAAATACATTTCTCTATTGCTCTGATTTAAAAATAAAAAAATGTTATCGTAATATACCTTGTGGATTGAAAAATCCAGTCATCCAAAATGAAAACGGTCTTGCTTGGAAACACCACGTCGAAAACTGCGTGTTTCTCTCTAAGAATTCGGTAAACCAGAAACCAAGCGTAGAGGAAGACCAAGATCTCCTAAGCCAAATGTTCGGTACTTTTGCGTCATAGATATTATCCAGAGAATCTCGCAATGCCTAAAAAGAAGATTCAGTTCACATTTTGCTATATCTACGTTATACGACAAAATATAATATCGTAAGTATTAAGCTATGTTAGTGCATTTTATTCTTTTTAATTTTGAAGTTTACTTATGTTTCTAAAATTAAAAGTATTTATCGTACATAACACAAACCTCATTCATTATAATAGTTCCATCAATTGCTAGCAACAGATCTTTCAATGTACTTCTTACCAACGTGATGACCTTTTGCATTCGATCAATCTCTTGTCGAAGGAAAATCACCATTGAATTCAACATTCCATATAACCTTAACCTGAAAAATCATTTTCGTAACCATTAATTCACGGAAAATACATTATTGACCACAATTTTTGAATTCACCTTTAAACAACTAGTTTTATAATTTAATAAAAATTTGCTATACCTCTCTTTTACTTCATTAGGATCAAAGTTAGGTGGAACTTTCTCGAGCATTTCTTTAGATTGTCGATAGACCGACGCCTCACGGGTCTCGCCGCCACCTGAGCTAGACTCTTTAGGTTGAATAGAGAGTATTGTATCCAGCAGTTCTTGAGTCACATTTCGTTGATATCTGTTAAGAGATTATACATTAATAAAATTACTAATTTACCAGTAATAGATTTAATTATTAGATTATCTTACGTGATATCGGCATTTGTATGCAAGCCATAAGTTTGAGGTGGATCGACAGTCTTCATCTTTTCGATTTCCTCAATATATTCGGGTATATTTTTGAAGGCCATGATGCCGTAGCCCTTGTAGAACTGGAAGGTCTCAGAGAATAGCTGGTCGGAGAGCCACACCCTGCAGAAGGTGCCGAGGAGACGGTTGTCATAGTCATCGGTGACTCGACCACCATACTGCACGGCTGATACCATATAACTGCAATAGTAAAACGTAAAAGTAAAGAAACATTGTGTTTTATGATTTTCTTTTTTTTATAGCTAATTAAACTATGGCATTAATCCTTACCGTACAGTCGTCCAGCTAATATTCTGTCCGACCTCCAACGAATCAAGGTGATTCTGTACGAACATGCAAGAGGCGAGCCAATCCGCGGAGTTGAATTCGTAGGGAATATTCCAACCGAGCGGACCAAACTTACGCCTCTCTTGCACCACGGTGTGGAGAAAAGATATCGTGTAAATCAAAGGTAAGTAGAAAGGACTGTCGCTGTAGTCTAGGAAATCTTGACTCATGGAATCGTAAGTCCTCATGAGACCAGCTTTGACTCCTGTAAACATCAGCAAGAAAAATCAATTTTTTAAGCTTCTAGGATTACAGAAGAGAGTTTATGTACAAATATAAAAAATATCTTACCTGATGGAGGTTCGCAAGTATATTTAATAGACATTTGTAATAATGTTATAGGAAACTTTGGATGAACTTCTGTTGTAATCCATAGCCTGCAATTAATATTGTTTAATTTGAAACACTATTCTGTATTTATTTTTGATGCCCCGTTTCAAATCAAAGCAGCTATTATTACGATATAAAACAACGAGGCTCCCGTTACCTGAAAGTTTCGTGAACTTTTTCCGGTTCCTTTTCCAGTTCCGAAAACTGTTCCATAATTTCAACCATATATTCCAGACCTAAATGACAGTTTTGTAGCAGTACCCAAATGCCCTGAAAGTTAATTAAAATCCAAGAACGTTTCCTCGTGTAAAAAAGTCCAGTCTTAAGATACTTTCTATAGGACTGCTACTACTACAACAATTAAAATCAAGATGTTGCTTATGCGAGATAAGTAAAAAATAATAACATTCACCTCTTTAAGGCCCCGGTCTATCAATTTTCTGGCATGCACCTCCTGCCCCTGGCCCATGGAGACACTCTGGCAAATACACTCCAACCGTTTTGCCGTCATTTCAATTGAAGGCGTCGGATCAGAACCCATCGCAAGAAATCCGATCAAAGGCACCAGCGGCCGCGACTCGAGAACCATATGCTACAAAACAAGAGATTGAAAGACTGTCAATATAAATTAATTAACTGCGTCGTCAATATTGTTATCAAAATCAAAGTCATATTTAAAGAGAATTAGTCTTTACGTACTTCATAGTTCACTATTACAGCTTCGGAGAATCTTGCACCCATTGAATGTACGACATATTTCCTGAAATTTAAACACCAGTAAGCAGCAGTTTCAATATGTCAGATTTTAAATAAAGTACTAGAAAGATACATATATTGATTGAGAGATAACGATCGACGAGCACTTACAAACTCTGAGCCAATGTCCTGTCCGGACACCAAGCGCGGACTACCAGCAACTTCCTAAATACGTCCAGTGTGTGATAACCGTCCGGCAGCGGCTCGTCCTCTGGCGCTTCCTTCTCAAACCTGTGCAAAGCATAATTATCTAAACATCATTTCAATGCCCTGTTCATATTTTGTTTAAAATGATCTACTACGAACTCAGATAACCTATTTCACATAGATAATTTACTCGGTTTACTGGATGTTTAGGATTCTGTAATTAGCGTACCAAGTTTTCCATCCCTTTTCATTGTTATTCACTTGATTCAATATATTGGTGAACTGACGTAAGTTGGAAAGCTGGACGAGATTCAACCATGACATGTCAGTTACCCATTTAAATGGTTTAGGAGGACATGCGTTTAGATCCAAAGCGGCACCGCCTATAAAACATGTTTGAATGTATAAAAATATCTTGTAGCAAGTTATTCAGTATACCGGCAAGTAGAAATAAATACAATGCAAACAAAACAACACACCTTTAATAAATGTTTGAAACTCGTCGAATGTTATATACTCCTTTTGTAAATCAATTTTAAGCGTCAACAGAAGAGTGAAGAGATACTTGTGTTTCTCATAAAAACCTCGGCAGATGTATTTAAAAACATCAAATGTCTGAAACAACGGAACAATCAGAAGCAAAGAACCTTCTAGTACAAAAGACATTATGGTTGAAAAATATATATAATTTTGCAAATAGTAAGTTCCAAGTAAAACTTTCAAAGCCTGAAAATTATATCGAAATCCAGCCAGTGCATATAGAAAATAACAAAAGAACACCAACTACAAGCTATCAAACTTGAACGTACCAAATATTCAATAATGAACCATATCCTCTTTATAGTAATAGGGCTGGGCGGCGACCTTTCCATAGATATGTCAAATCGTTCGAGAAACTGCGCCAACGAGGTCTGGTACATGTTGCACACGAGAGACATGTTGCAAATCAAGAAGTACAACACGGAGCCCCGAGTCGCCACGGGACGGAATTCCTCTCTCGCCGTGTTAATCTTTATTTCAGTTTCTTTTGCTACGTCTAACTTTTCTCTTACCTTAAAATGAATAGTATGTATTAGTAAACGCAAATTAGCATCAAAATAAATTAGTATATTCTGAAACTAGCTTCCAGTCTTTATCGGCCTATATTATATTGGAAACAGGTTTAATACCTAGCTCTATTTCGACAAAATTACAGTGATTGTTTTTAATTAAATGGTAATTATTTACTTCGGTAGCAGTTGATTTGGTGACATTGAGCACTTGAATTAAGGTCACATCCTCGACTAGAGAACCTTGGATAGTGGTCAATTTATGCAACAAATTCGCCTCCAACTCCTGCATTTTGCGTCTGTTCGAAGTTACGTCCATAATCAAATGCGTTCGCTCCGATTCTAATTCTGCCTTCTCCGTTAATATTACACGACCCAACAATTGGTCTTCCAACCCTAACGTACAAAAAAAGATATTACAATTAGGTAAATAAATGTTTAAATCATCACCCATTGAAACATTGTTGTTTTTTGATTGTTCTATTGTTTTCGTCAAATTGAGTACTCACTTAATAACAATAAATGTATCCAAATTGTATCATACCTTGCATAGTAACAGTGAAGTCAATTATTGAGGTTCTTGCAGAAACTTCTGGAGTGTACGCGGGATTAGGTAGCTTTGTGGTAATGTAGATCTTATGACCTTGCGTTACATCAATTTCCTTATCTCCGAGTCTTACCTAAAATCAGTTATAATTATTTTCAAATAGAAGATTTCACTAATCAGGCGCAAAACTTAAAAAAAACTATTTCAATTCATGAGAAATCAAAAATGTTTTATTATAGCACCTTATACGTAGAACCAATTTTAATATAATTTTTCTCCAAAATGTTATCCAGCGCCGGATCCAACTCCTCTCCGACATCCTCAATCAATAAAGGTCTTCCGAGTGATACACAGTCCTCTATGTGATTCCTTCAACAAACATTTCATTTCATTTACGATTGAAATTTGATTATATTCAAATACTTTTAACGTAACCATATCTTTGCAATCTGTTTTTTCATAAGTATTAAATACAGAAGTCATAAACACGATGTCGATATACGACTAAACTTGATATCTATTGAGAATAATTCGTTCTTCATTCATTAGATTTGTGCCTGCGCTGGCTTATCTTAAAATTATACGTTTGCTAATAAATCATATAAAAATACCTGAAATATTTGTGATTTAACGTAGTGACAATGAGATCGTTATATCTCTCCATGTTCTTTATCCAGATCTTGCCTTGTGTTTGCGGATCTATAAGTAATGGGAACCGAGCAGCTTTTGTCACAATTATACCGTTCTGTATTGACAACTCGTCTGTTGGTAAGCCATATAAATTCCATTCACCAATCTGTAGTAAAAAGAATGTTCTGCATTTTAAAGCATTGTTTCACATTTTAAACTTTTTTAAATCGACTATTTATAGAACAAAAATCTGTTCTCCTTTTTCATAAATGAAATTAATCTTCCAAAAATATTTACCGTAGCTGTATCAGTTAATTCTTCAGTAATACTTAAATTCATTGAGACCGGAACTTTGCGTCGCAGCAACTCGCTCAACCAATTACTAACTAACAAGTTGCGATACTCTTGGTTAAATGGTCCAGAGTAAGACAAAAATCTGTTTTTTAAACACAACACATCATTAATATATACGAAAAATTATACTATCTTTACATTAATCTTCTCTTGTTTTTGGGATATTTCTAGCTCTACTACTACTTTTACAACCTTGATCTATAACCAATACAAAAAATATTTATG
>JAOCNA010000012.1:3949441-3963547 GCA_026546675.1 Papilio helenus | reverse complement strand
ATAGTGAGCTGGTGATGATGATGATGATACAATATTACAGCAATACTTACGTACCTTTCTGATACATCCATTTAAATAGACTTGACAGTTTATTACTATGTCAAAACTCATTGACTTACTGAGGACACAGCACGAAAATAAGTGAGTTTTGAATACTTTCTTACAAATTTTCGTGCTAAGGTCTGATCACACTGACTGATCTAAAATCCGTTCTCATACTAACTTTGTTATCTTCACCTTATCTTATGCATATCTAGTAAAGTTAATGATTTCGTTTAGCTCCACAAGTATGGGTAGTGGATGAAGCCGGCGCGCCGCTTTCTGAGAAGTATTACGAAGCGGAGTCGACACTAGCGCTCGTGTGCCGAGCGAGGCATGTCGACACGCCGACCGTTCTGACCTGGATACACGAGGGCAGGGCTCTCAACGCCGACACTACGAGAGGCGGCATCAGGTATCTTAAGTTTGCTTTGTTAACTACACCTTTAGTACGAGCACTTAGATGATATCTCTTTGTGTGTAACTTTGTATGGTAGTGACGTGTAAGCTGGACGTAATTAACAAGGGTTTATTAGTGTTAGCAAGTGAAATGTTGCTAAATTACCATCGTTAGACTTTTGGTGTCATGTTATGACTGTCGCTTTTATTGTGTATCCTAAATCAAAAAAGGATGATGGTGAAATTAACAATTTTTTGTCTACATTCTTGTAATAATGACATCTGTAGATGTTATATTATTGTATTTGATTGCAGCGTGAAGACAGAACAGGTTTCGGGTGGTGCAGACAGTCTGCTTCGACTCGCACGTGTCAATAGCAGCGACGCCGGCAACTACACGTGCGCTGTACGCGGCGCACGGCCGCACACTGTCTCAGTGCACGTGCTTAATGGTAGGAACATTTACCTAAGATCATTCACTCATTCTCAATTCAATGTTTCGTTCATCTCTACCAATAGCTGCATCTATATTTGATAAAAGCTTTTTCTCGCAAACTATAAGCGTGAACTATTAACTGATCAGTTAAGTTGAAGTTTCTTTGCATTCATCTTTCTACTTTTTTTGTAGCAAAGAACCTTTTACTTTTGAAATGAAACGTAAAGATTGTGTGTATTTTGTCTAAAGGCTAAGGTTGCCTTATTCTGCTCTTCCATTCATTACAAGCTCCTGCAATTCTTTGTCTGTTGTTGAAACTTCTTTCACTTCGTTGATTAAATATTAAAAGATTTTTCTAGATAGTGATGGTCATTTTACAACCTCTACTCCAGTCGAATAAAAAGGTTTACAGATCTATCTCAGACTCCTTTGTTGTGCATTGCAAACACTTTAAAATCTCTGCAACTGTAAAATTAGCATTTGAATCGTGCGACAAAAAAACTCCAGCGACTCTTATTGCCGGTCTGGCGACAATTTGATTTATTCAAAGGGGAATATATATTTTAAAAAACAAGAGTCGACATTTCTATTGTACAATTTAAAGTCGACTTTAATAATCGAAACTTAACTATCGCACAACTGTTTAGTCTCACTTTGATTCCTGCGAGCTTATATGGGGATGCGTAAACTACTTTATTTTTAGTTGTGCAATTAAACAGATGAATTGAATGCGAAACAATCGACAATCGCACAACTGTTGTGCGATAGTTTAGTCAAAGGTGTGCGCCCGCTCTTATACTGTCCGTATGTGCAATGCTAAGCGTACATTTTTATGTTGAAGAGCGATCATTAAATCTTTCCGCTGCTAGTTGTGAAAGTTAGGTCACGCAACACAGGCATCCTAGAAATGCTCTGCTTCCGTGACTTGGTCGCGGTCAGCCTTGAATACTACTCCTTGGTGCATTCCTTTGCAACTCGGTCACTAACTTGTTCACCAGTTTAGCGATTCTATCTGAATAATTGGAATACCACTCCACGATAATAAAAAAACTTTAATGGGCATCAAAATAATTAAAAAGTTAATAAGTAATGTCTTTAGATCACACCTTTGACCAAACTTAGTTCTTTCTGACTATCCTCTACATGTATATCAAATTTCATCGAGATCCATTCAGCAGTTTAGGCTACAAACCCCATTTCTTCTTTAGGGAAAAGATTAGCGATTTCTCCCGAGCTGAGAATGTTATTCAAAAATTCAAGGAATTGTTCTTCTTTAATATCATTATCAGTAAATATAAAGGAAATACCAAGACCCTGCAGTCCCGCTGTTCGATACAAAATCTTTATATCATCCATAAAATTGTTGACGTTATACGACCTGATGGATGAGATGTATTTTAGAATTTAAAATAATCATATGAATGCAGCGAGACATACAACAATATCAGATTAATACCTTGTCAAAGTGATTTGATAAAATTTAAAGTTAGCTATAAACGAAGCTAATTTGGTCAAACTTTGTTTACCAGATCCACCGACACCCACCAGCAAAGCGTTACCTCTGGAAACACCACAAATTTACAATCAACCTTATTACAAAAAGAATTACATAGATGAAACAAAAATATACGGTGAGCATCTTACCTTGGTGTATTTATAATTCGCGATATAATAAACAAATGCACCATACAATCGTGGAAAAACACCAAATCCAGATGAGCACCTCTGATTTGCTCATTAAATTGATCTTGAAACTGTCCCAATTTCTTTAATACAAATTCCCATCTGCAAGGTAAATTAGATTAAGGAAAAATTAAAAAAAAATTAAATCACGAAAGAACATCATACTAACGATGGCAATTCTTCATATATTTTGGGAGCTTCAGTACTAAAGTCTTCATCCTCATCACCCGTGGGGTCAATGGGCTCCCGCAAAAAGTTAACAAAATACGTCTCTTCAGTCGGGAAGTCACTAACTACGTCGGGAAGTTCATGTGCAGCAATCTTCCAGAAGTTCTCCACAAACCAATCTTTGTCATCGAATGTTGTAAATCTAAGAACCGTAAGATGTGTTTCTTATTAATTATTCTAGGTAAAGACAATTAAAATAAAAGAAAATCTTTACCTATCCGAAATTACTCTCAAACATTCGTGGAACCATAACTTCATAGCAATTGCTATATTTGGTAATTCTTCTTTCTTGATATAGAGTATTCCTTCCCATATTCTTGATAGATCACGTAAGTTGAAAACATAATGAAATTTCGCCGGAGTCGGCAACATTTTTATCTGCAGTAATTTTAATGGTTTTAATTAAAATTAAACATTAATTAGTATTAAAATATTATTATAAATTACCTTAGTCTGTTGCCAAATTAATCGGGTGACTGGAACAAGTCTTGGCATAAAATCTACAATCTTTTTGTCGAATCGCGACTTACAAAAATAGCCAGCACTAATCGTTACTAAAAATATAAGACAAAAAAAATATTTTTATCAGTTCTCAAAAGAAAAATAGATTATCATTTAAATACGTACTGAAAATCTTGTCCATTGAGACAATGCTTGGAAGAGTGCAATTAAATATGTTGAACTGTCTCTTCAAACGTGGAGGAATATCGTTACGTCCGCCGCCTGTTAAATTAAAGTGTTACAAAACATTGGAAATATCGCTGCAAAGTTTGTTGGTTACTATGTATGAATTGTGAGTTTTACTGTTTACCTGGATGTATCATAGCACCGAACATTTGAATGTCAGCGATTATAATAAATTCTCCCGGTTTATCTAGGGAATAAAATCCTCCGCATTCCATCATTTGTCGTACAATCTCGTTAGTTACCTAGAAAAACATACTATGTAAATTAGATCAGTTTTTATAATAATTAATAAATTATCAAATAATCTTTATTATTGCCAAAGACATTGACCAAGACATTATTCCGTAGATATATTCTTGTACAGAGAAACAAAGAAAAAAAGTTTTGAATAAAATTAAATAAAAGACAACTATGTATGTAGAAGAAATTGTTTATCTTGCCTGATCACCCCATTCATTGACAACCGGCATATTAATGTCGTCGACGAAGACCGTCATGCTGCGGCCGCCGGGCGGGCCATAAGTCATACCCACTCGCTTTTCCACGTACGATTCGATGATTCTCTACACACAGAACAAAATTTTAACAACAATAGAACAAAAATAAATAATTAGTTATGGACAAAAGGGATTGTTTATAGAATTTACTTAAATATTACCACCAACACAACGTGTAAGAAGGTAATGAGGGTGAGAAACTAAGTCTTTTATTTGTGAAAAGCCCGGAAGAAATTTGGTGGAATACTAGCATTCTAGTGAGCTCGTGATTATGATGACTAGCTTTCTACCACGACTCCGTCCGCGTGGAATTAATAAAAAACAAAAGCAAACAAATTTCATCCAGATCTATTACTTCAGGTAAATTTTCGCACTTATAATATTAGTAAGATGTTCAAACGCTAATACATTCATTATATTGTATTATACACAAGCCAAAATTATTAGAAATTAATCTTAAAAAAGCTTTTTTCCCATAGCTTTTATGTTTACCTGGAACATGTTAGGTGTAGTTGCAGACGAGAAATTGATCATTTTGAACAATTTAACTTCATTATCGTATTTCTGCATATAACTCTTCAACATGACTGTCTTAGCAGTGCCTTGTTCTCCAATCAGCAGTACGGCCTTATTCTGTTTAGCGATTGTGTCTATCAAGAACGATATACACACGTTGTCAATGTTAGGTACCAAAATAGAGGCGTATTCCGGTATGCTGTCAGGGGGATAAATGTAATCCTCAACGCTTTCTGACCTAAAAACAACAAACAACAATGTTATCGAAAGACCATGCAATCACTAAAAGAATGTGATTGGAGGAAACTTGGAACCTTATCCATAGCTACGAGTACAACGAAAGTAATTGAAAATGACTAAAAAAATTTAAGGACTTACCAGTGCTGCCAAACACCGCTCTCGTTAACCATGTATTCAAAAGGCATGACCCACTCTTTCGACTTAGAGCCCGGCCAATCCATCCTCACTGGCAACTTCGTCATGAACTCGGCCATTCGCGTGCGAGCGTCCAACTCCAGCACCGCTCCCAGAGACCACATCAGGGCAAATACAAACAGACGCTCCAAATGACGATCCGTATGAGTTTCTAAAATTATACAAGGCATATTATGACTGTATGATTTTTAACTTTAAAATAACTTTTTTGAAACTTACTTCCGCCAGGAACTTCTATTTCCAATAGACCAACTAGTACGTCGATACATTGTCTATAAAAAAACCGAAAAGCTCAACAGTGTAATCGCTCAATCAAATACAAAATAACAAATCCTTAAGAGTAAACATTTACCGAACATAGATAGCTTCTAAAAGCGCCATTTTGGCGGGTAATTTTTGCTGAACATAGGTATGGACTTCATCGTATACTTTATTGAAAGCGACACGTAATACATCTGCTTCTCTGGGTGGCCTCTTTCTTAACCATCCCTGTGGAATAACCATGTTTTTGTCTAAATAATTCAGTACATCATCTTCTGAAGTTATTACAGATTTTCATATCTTCTGTTTAAAAAGATTAATTTAAAAATATTAAACTAGATTAATTTATAACTCGCCTCCAAAATCGGTTGCCATTTCAACACTGAAGAGGATAAGAACACCATCCCCATCCGGCTGACGGTGGCCGGCGATGCGTTGTCCACATTGTCAGGCTCAAACACCAGCTTGCTGTTCTGTGCCATCGTGATCCGGTCTCCGTTAGCTAGAGTTAACGTCTTATTGTCGTCTAACACTGAGTTAAGATTCTCAATCCATACAGCGTCAACTGGGCCATCTGCACAAATAACTTACTTAGTAAACGCGAAAACTATTAATAGGCAATATTAATAAAAAATACCTAATACAATCCACGTGGTATCGGACTTTTTCACTTTTAACGCTCTTCGCCAAAGCGTTGAAAAGATGCCATCTGTCCAATCATTGGTAGCGACATCCAGCCTTCCGAACATTTGAGGCGCTGTTATAGCTTTGGGGTTCATTCGCATTTCTCTATGCGGTTTACCCAGTTCAGTTAATGCATCCATCAATGTATGGATACAAGTCGTCTTTCCGGACCCCGTGGGACCCATTGTCATCAAACCGTGTCGTACTAGAGATGTTTCATACAACTGGATAACTTTTAGATTCCACTCTGGATGATTCACGAGGCCTGATCGTTCGGTTACTATAGTTATTCCGCGTTGCATTTCCCTAAATAAATAAGCAAAGAATACGTTTTACAACATAATCGATTTTAACTAATTTATTTCAAATGAGCAAATCCTCAAACAAATACTAGTATCAAACTTTACCTTTGTACAGTTTGCGTTAACTTCATACCAGGGAACAAATCTTCAATCAGTGAAATAAACAATGGCTCGTCCTCGTCTACTAACTTAGATACGTTCATTTCTCTGTAATATAAAATGTTCACAAAGTTGTATAACAATATGTGTTAGCAAGAAGTTAATAAGAGAAAGTCATAGCCAAACCATAGAAGATTAATAACGCAAAACCAAATAAAACGATATATTATATAACATTATACGTATCACGAGTGCTACAATCATCGATTACTCTTTCGTAATGTCAAATATACTTACTTCAACACTCTCATCATGATATTCTCTTCGGTACTATCAGGGTTAGCTCTCTTCTGCGCCCCCATAGTCCTAAGCACTGACAATATGTTACGGAGACCGAAGTCATAGTGCACCTGCTTCGACAACTGTTCCTCGCAAAGTTTGTACAATGTGAAGAATTTGCGAGCTAAAACACAAAATATTTCATTTAAAAATCATACAAATAATTAAAACGGAATCAGCTGATAGTAAAAAAAATTGAAAAACGATCACGTGACAAAAGATAGGTACGAAAGCATTAGGTTAATGTAAAAAAGTAAACGCCAATAAGATATTTGTAAAAGCGTCACTTACCCAACAAAATATTTTCTTTGAAGCCACAACTGGCCAACTTGACTCGGATAATGATCTGTCTGTCTGGTACCATCATAGCGACAGAACGGAACTGAATCTTCAAGTTCTCAGGCAACTCTTGCCGGCCAGCGTAACCAGGATTCATTGTGATGATGAATGCGAATTCTGGATTCAAGCTTACGGTGTCGCCATCACTATAAAATATCCGGTAAATTAAAGATAAGACACAATAGGCTTAACAAGTATTAAATTTTATATTGAAAGAAAATCCCAATAGTTCATACCTAAATATGAAGAAATCTTTCTTTTCTCGTCTCGCAGTGAGGCAGATGTAAATTTGTTGAGCGGCGACAGAAAGTACGGGCAACTCAATTCGATTGAATTCATCGAAGCAGCCCCATGTGCCAGATTGCGCAAGGCCCTTGTAAATACGACCCAACCCTGGTGACATCACAGTTTGGTGTAAGCTCTAATTAGTGAAAACATAAAGCCTTAATAACAAACACACAGTCAAAGGTAGTAACAGTGTGGTGGAAGGTAAGGAAAAAGGAGAAGATAATGACATCCAAAAAGCAGGAATGGAACAGTTTGTGTCGTATGTAATGGCACTAATAAGTAGAAAATTGGATGGCTCACCTCTGAAATCCATCTGATCAGAGCAGTTGAAGACGATAACGAGCTTTCCAAGTGCGCGACCCATATCCTTAGTGGTTTCAGTCTTGCCCGTGCCCGCGGGGCCGGCGGGCGCGCCGCCCATGCTCATGCCGATCGCTTGCGACAACGTAATGTAGCAACGATCCGTCAACGGCGTTATCACCAGCCTCTCAGTGATACCCAGGTACTCATTCTGGACAAATGTTTTAATCATAATTATTGCACTTAATCGTCAATGATAGTTGGATTGAAATGGCCAGTTGCATAGAGGTTCGGCGAAAAGTGTGCCAGGAAAGTCAAATGGTAAAGGGAAAATTGATAGAGAAACTTGGCGGTGGAGTGCAGAGCATCACATACTGTGCCGACCCACCGTAGGGACAAGGGCAAGTTGATGATAATTGCACTTAACCATAACTTACGAAAAGCGAATAAACAGTGTAGGTATAGAAAAGCGTAAAATAAGTACAAAAATTACTTGATACAAGAAGTCAACATCTGTTATTCCAACGGTGCAGTCATCGGTTTCTTCAAAGTAATAGAATCGTGCTTGTTTCTGCCACTCAAAGTCTCCAATATTCTTGATTCTCATTTTTACAAGATCATCGAAAATGTCCCTAAAACATCAACATCTCATTATTCCTAAGCCTTAATACTGTTGCTGTATTATTTTAAAATGTAATGCAACTTTTACAATACCTTTGATGTACATGTATTGTGATCATAGTTTCTATCATTGTTCTATCAAGTGGTACCAAATCTTTTACAGTCTGATCAATAAGACCGTTCAGCAGATCAAGGAACTTTTGATTCGTCAATCTCATAATGAAGCGATCCGCTCTAGCTTTCTTAAGAGCGTATTCAGCGTCACTTGTCCATAGAATTTGCATACCTAAAAGACTAGCCTAAAATAAAAAAATACAATATTACGAGATACAGTCATGTCCTAGCACAAGCCTAGAGCTTAGCTGGAATGGTTAAAGGAAATATTAGTAAATTAACAAAAATCTACTAACATTTTATTAAAAAAAATCGTCTATTTTAATATTAATGAAATCTTAAGGTAAAAGCAGCCATTTAAAAACAATTGAGGGCTTACCTGTCCAGGGAAATTCCAAAATCCAACCAAAAATTCAAATTCGGGATCACCGGACATTGTTTGTGAAATGTTAGCAATGATATTCCTCACTGTATCCTTCATCGTATCTAGCAAAGTGTTTAGCCATATCTGGAATCAACATTGCTTCAACATTAACATTATAGTTTTCATTATATTCTATTTTTAATTACAAGATTATAATGGATTCTGTATAATGAACTCTCAGAAACGTGAATCGCGAAATGCTTTCAAAAGGTTTTTATTTCAAAAGGCAAACGAGGACACTCGTTGTCAGCAATTCATTACACATGGTAAAAAGAAAAAAACTAAATAAAAACTATGGCCTACATTTTTAAATCTCACTTTTATCATTTATGCAGATTAAAAATTGTCGAATTTATTTATAACTGAGAGAGAAACTGGACTAAATACGGCGTTAATGGTTAGTAGTGGTTAACTCATAAAAAGTAATACAAACACAGTAATATAAGGAACAATTTTTTTTTTCGATCTGTTTATCTTATTACCTCGACCCCTCCTACGCATGCAACTGCTCGTTCTAACTTTATCTTCTCGCCGTTCGATGAGTTCATGGCAACAATTCTCTCCTTGTCATCGAAATCAACGGTGTAGATAGCATCAAAGATACTTGGAAGATGCACCTAAAATAAAACAATGAAGGGATCTTGTCAATTGTATTCAAACTTCCAGAAGAACAAGTTAACTAAAAAAATTAAGTTTATCTTAGTTAATTCTTATTTAATATTACAAATGTGAAAATGTCGATAGACGGATGTTAGAGTTTGTAGCCTAAACTGCTGAACGATTCTCTATGAAATTTGGCATAGATGTAGAAAATAGCCTGGAAGAACTCATAGGCTACTAATCAAGTTTTTTTTAATACCACGCGGACGGAGTCACGAGAAAAAGGTAATCATAGAATAAATTAGAATTACAAATTTATACTCTATTATAAATACTACGTAGTAAATTCTTTGAATATGTGCGAATTGTATTCAATTATATTAGTACCTGAATTGAGTGAGGATCTGAGGCTTGACCAAGAATCTCCAAAAGTACAGGATCGGATACGAAGAAGAATCTTGGAAAAATAAGTCGTTTGGTCTCCAAGTAGCCAGTGAGCGACTTCTGACACGCCTCCAGCTGGTCAAATAGATGCGGCAGCAACTGCTTTAGAGAATCGTCGGAGGTGCAGGTCTCCACACAATTGACTATATCACGGGCCCGATACATTATCTTTACGTATGTTTTGTCGATTGTCTAAAAAAGAAAACAGCTGGTGAAATATACATTAGTTTACAAGAGCTCATAATCAAAAGGCAGAAGAATAAAAAAAATACTTAACTAATAAAGAGGATTAAAAATAAAGACATTATATTTAGTCTTACAGCAAATCTCTTCGCTTCAGCGGGCAACTGTTTGGCAATATCACCACCGACAAACACAGCTTCCAAATACATCCATAAATTCTGCACTTGCAACCATTTCTCCAAGATATCGGATGTACTAATCAACTTGTTGATCCACAGCATAATATCCTTCTTGAATGGAGCATTATACCTTACATAAAAGGAAAAGATTCAATTATTTAAAAAAATACCTTTTTGACTCAACATTTATAAAAAAAATAAAAAAAAACCCTTTAGTTTTTGTAAAGTTGCAATCGCCAAACTGAAAAAAGTTTTCTACCAAAACGCTTAAAATCTTTGGTAGTATTGAAGTTCTAAAAACAAAATATTTCTGTCACCTATTGGATGCTAAAGAGTTGAGTATCATCATAGTATCTTCCAGCATTGTGATAATATCGAGAGTTTCTTGCGGCTTGATGAGAAGTTCACCTCTATTCTTGAAATTAGCAAACGTTAAATCGACAACCGCCCAATCCGAAACTACCTGCTTTAGTTTGGCTTCAATATCTTTCTCTTTTACTGCACCGATGCAGATATCCTAAGAAACGATAAAATTATTAATAAAAAAAATACCGAATTTTCTTTATTGATAAAACCCCTAAAAATGTTTACTTAATTAATTTAATTTAAATTTAACACAATTTTACCTCGACATCTTCTTTATTCTTTAACAATGGAGCTTCCATCACATTCGCTAATGTAAATGTTGGCGACTCCACGTCCAAAACACAATCTAAAATATTGAATTATTGAGATGGTAGTTTTTAATTGTAAAGGTTATAAATATCCAAAATGACAAATTATTAGTATAAATAGTACATGACTACTAACGCATTAGATCTTCGAGTCGCTTCCAATGCCTCTCCTTCATAGATTTATCAGCCATCAGCTCCAATAACGGACAAGTCTGATTAAAGTCATCAATTTTATTTTTCAAATCAATAAACGCTGGCCAGTCTTTCATACCTCTCGGCAACTTTCGACATCTGAAAATAAAAAATTATTACCCTTATAGAATGTAGACTACATCCTTTTTTAATAGTAAAAAAAGTAAATTCAAATTACTGTTCCATTAGAATTATATTTGTTACCTTAAATCAAACTCAGACAATTGTGCCACAATTTGTTCAATATCAATTTCGACCCATGGCGTTTCTAAATAACCATCGATGGAATTCATCACAGCGAGATACAGACTGTACCTGAAATAAGCAATACAATATTACAGTTTACAGAATCATATTTAATACTAACTGTTGCACGAGACTTCATCCGCGTGAAATTAAAAAGTAATAAAAAGCATAGCTGATAAACATAGCTTTTTAATGGTGAAAGAATTTTTGAAATGTGCCTAGTAGTTTTTAAGTTATTGCAATAAAAACAAATATAAAAATCTCTCCTCTTTTTAATATTCGTATAGAAGTGAATTTGAATGTTACTAAACCTAATCAGCCAGGTATTCTTAAAAGCAAAATCTACACAAAAATTAAATACAACTTACAATTTGCTCAATAAATTGAATTCTTTCTTCTTCTGATGGAGAATAGGATAATCATTTACTTCCATTCCGAATAACTTTTCACCACTGGAATACATCTCGAATCGACGCCACAACTCGTCAAATCGTGATTGGAACAATATGACTCTGGAAATATTTCAAAACGGAAAGTTAGAAAAATTGTCTGAAACAATTCATCAATAGCAATGAAGAACTATTAATTAACATTTATATTCAATACCTAGCAACAACATAATAACAATCCAAGCAAAATTTAAATCACGTTTAAAATCTATCGTGATCATTATATCGTGGTGATAGATTTTAAAAGTTCATTGGGTTCAAGCCATACATACAATCATAAATGAATGACCTGTCGCTAGCCTCCCTCGCAGACAAGCCTGGAGTCATAGGTCCGAACGAGTCATAGTCCGTATCGAACTTTAACACATCAGTGAGGAATGTATCTACTCCTTCTGTCAGCTCCATTTGCAATGGCCCTTGCATATCTACTATCTTTTGTTGGACTTGTTGCGACTGAAATCATTTATTTATACAATGCTGCACTGAGTTGGTTAGTGGCCACTAGTAGGCGCTATTACAGGTGCTAAAAAACATTTATTATTTACATTACCTAAGGGTACATTTAACGGAGCGATAATGCAGATAAAAGAGTAAAATCAATCTTCAACTGTTACAAATTCTGCCCTTTTATTTTCACACGAAATTTTCTAATTAAAGACAATCAAAGTGATGACATGAATAGCTTTAAAACTTACAGTAATGAGCATGTTTTGGAATGCGTAACGTAAACCATACACCATATCCGCGTCGTCCTTAGGAATATCGATATCAAATTGACTAAAAGTTGCATAACTTTCTTCAATTAAATCTAACTCCATATCCATCCTTAAATGTGAAGTATATGAAATTATTGCAATACAACCAAAAATACAGAAAAAAACCAGCAAAATCTTAGTCAGAATAACTGAATCTTTTACTTTAGATTTACTGCAATAAGCACAAAATGTAACTATTATTCCCTTACCCAATGAATTCTTCTCGTATTAGTTCAAGACACATCATAGCAACTCTGACGTCATCCAAGTCTTTTATCTTCTTGCTCATAGTCTTCATACGGTCTTTGATAAATTGCATCAAATTTAAGACGCGTTCTCTATACGAATTACTTAATAACTTTCCCAAAATTCGCTTCCATTCAACTGATTCAACGTGTAATGCCAATTTAAGATTATCTAAAATTACAATAGATTTACATTAACACAATTTACTGCAACATCAAATTTATTGCACACTACATTGTTCGAACAACCATCCATCAAAAACGTACAATTAAATTTTAGATTACTAATTTACTGAATGTAAAGCAACTATTGTAGTAATTGAACTTGAAATTATATTGAGTAAGCGAAATATTTCTAATGTCTTTTCTAATCAAATTATGTTCATACAATACCTGTGTCTATTTGAATGGATCCAATTATATGTTTAGGAGGTAAATTGACAACTTCCTCAGTTTGTGATTCATATTTCTTCAGCATGTCTCTTATGATCACGTTGAGAGGATTTGAATCAACAAAACTTTGAACTTGCTGCACTCTATCCTCGGCCCAGAGATGAGCAAATCTATTATAGCCCTGAAAAAACAATGTGTAACTTCGTTGCATATTTTTAAATTTGCTTATTTTGTATTCTAATGGATGAAATGACACATGAGGACTTCTTTGAGAAAGGTTTTAGAATTTACTAGAGGGAGAATTGCAGGACCAATTTAACTATTAAAGAAGTATGAAAAATTAGATCAATAAAACTTAATACAAAGTGATATTACTTGTAACAACTTCTCAATATCTGGCTTATACATGTACATCATTCCTTGTAGCGCCATCACCGCTCTCACGATATCTTTGTGCTCAGACACCATTCGGAAGTAGCTTCTTACGCCACCTAAACTTGAAGCAGATCTAGACCCTATAGTACCACAAGAGAAAATAAGATAAAGATAAAACAAAAGAAATTAACGATTACTTAATATACGTATCATATAATGCTATCTGTTTATTTTAAAGTGTCTGAGAGGGATGGCAATAGTGTGCGTGTTTATCACATCGTAAACAAAGGGTCTTTTTAATGTGTATTTTGTAGGCAAACTTAAGAATTACCGCTCATGCTTCTGGTTATTGTTAAAGAAGCGCCTGCCGACTTCATCTTGTTAATTTGATCTTGTTGTCCCCACATGTATACGTTACGATGTATATCCATGATACAGTTTAAAACAACCTATAAATATTTTATTATTATTATTCTACATATTAACTTGTTGCTAATTGAACGAATGAACGAGAGCACAATACGTATACAAGCGTCACGATAGTAGAATTCTAAGGTTAAAATTAAATCATCATCATCATCATCATCACCAGCTCACTATATGTCCCCACTGAAGGCCTCGGAGCCTACCCTAAGTAAGGGGTGACTAAGCCATAGTTAACCACGCTGGTCAAGTGCGGG
>JAOCNA010000012.1:3894665-3908609 GCA_026546675.1 Papilio helenus | reverse complement strand
TGACTTCGCCCGCGTGAAATTAAATTGTTATATATCTATCTATCCTATGTTACTCACCCCTACATCTATTTTATTATCTTTTATTCTCCCGTCAAGATAAAGTAATAGTTCTCTGGAAATCCATGTTTTTAAAAGCTCGGAGCCGTAAGAGGATACATTATAAAAGCTTTATTTAACGCCTTCCAATTCCTTTCTTTTTATTATAACGAGCTTTTCCTTTCTTTAGGTTTATTACTTATTTTATGTTTTCGGCGTATTGTAACGGTATCGGTGATGTAATTTTTAATGGACTCTCTAACATTATTTGAACCTATAAAATGTTTTAAAGAGTTTCCTTATAAGCACAAAAAACTTAATCATGTTTTAGTTTTTATGAATTTACATCCTCGAGTTTCTACTTCTTATTACTAAAATTAACTACTGAACATAAAAATTTGGGAACTTAGGACTCAAAGTCAGAGTTAAACATTACAGCAATCATCAGATTGAAATGATTTACTATGTAAAATAAACATTGTTAGTCACATCTCTTGAGGTTTTAACTGGGTATAGGCGGGAACGGTCGGGGTCACGGAAATAGGTCAGTGCCAAAACAGCCTCGTACCCGCCGCTCATCGCTGCCAGCCGCCGCCCGCCGCCCGCCGCCCGCCGCCTGGAGACCTGTTGAACAATTGTTTGCTCAACCGTGCTCACTAAATCGAGATGTAATCACTCAACATTACATATATTTTCATAACGTATACTGTTTATTTTAAAACATCTGTATATCTGTTTGTCGTCTGCGCGGTAATATCATGAAAAATGTGCTTTGCTTTTCTAGAAAGTGATAGCAAACGCAAAACAATTTCTCTTTTTCTGAAAAAAAAATGGTTCATAACGTTGCTGTAATTGAACTCTTCGATAGCTTAATTTCTAACCTTCATCTTAGATTTTACCCGTGTTAAAATAAATTCAAATTGTAGTCAATTTATTAGAGTCTATAAAATCTAGTTCGATCTTTTTTTTACTAAAATCAATAAAAACTTTCTGCCTATCTCACAAACAATCTTTGTGTGAACATCCCACAACGTGCGAATATTGCTAGAAACGTCTATTGCATATATGCAATTTACCCTAACACACCATCTTGACAATACGTGTTCTTACGCCTGAGAAAACATTTCCAGTGGGAGTAACAGCGACGCCGCGCCGGCCATGCGGCTATGACTAAGCGCATAATAAATAATTCGGATAATTCACCGCTGCCAATGTATTCATCACACTGTAGCCAAAACAATCGATACCCTTGCACATAATTATAGGTTAAACATGACTTTAACCTTCGACACAAATTGTACAAATAGACACACAAATACATCCTTAAAATATCAAACACAATCAACTAGTAATCAATACTGTACTTCAGTATGTTCTTTTGTAGCGATGCACATTTTATTTTAATCATAGGTTTTTCCGTGCACAATTTAAAAATCAAAACATCGACCTTCTCGATTCAAAAAACTCCATTCTTCCTCATTTGTTGGCTTATTCTTTTTCCGCATTTCCAAAGAAATTGTAGTCATTAGAAATAGTTGCAGCACTATATAACACTTTACCCCATTGGTATACTTATTGGAAAGTTACTAACGGCGGATTGTGTATTAACGTGTTATAACAGCCATGATGCGGCGCGGTTCCATGGCAATGATCGGTGGCGGAGAACCATTAATCGTGGTCGAGGAGAGCGGAGTTGAGGACACGGAATGCTCGATGCGCTCGCTAGCGCCAACCCGCGATCTCTCCATAGATCAGGAGTCGCCGCCAGACCCCTACCATTTGTCACCCTGGCGAGAGACTAGGAAACACTCCTTGCCAACACCGGCGTGCACGTCCGGCCCAACGGCTAGCCAGGTCAGTAACACAAGGAACAAACCAACTGAAGAGTAGCAGTGTAATAAACCAGAAGCTATCTTATTAAAAGACACATGACACACAGCTTACACTTATCTTTTTATAAATATATATCATTCTATAACTAATGAACAATAAAAAGATTGTTTAACTTATATCCTAACTGATATGGTTTACTAACTAATGTTTGGGAATGCTCAGCGTTATTGTAATAACTTTATTGTAAATAATTTAGAATGATTGTGTAATAATGATGATGTCAGCAGTAATATTTAAAAAAAAAATCAGGTAAGGCGACTGTCAGAAAGAGGGGAGGGCGCAGCCCGGGAGGCACGAGAAGCGGCGTTTCTAGCAACTCTAAGCCAAGCACCGCCGCAACCAGGAGGAAGAAGGTATTGACATGTTGATTTATATCTCACCTCATAATATACCTCAAAATTAAGTACCTATATCATTCACTTCTTCACCGTTATTATCAGGCTGCCAATTTCCCTTATCTCGTCAACTACAACCTTGAATAAATCATCGGTTCATCTTGTGACGATCGTACCTACATGTGTCAACTAGTTCATAATTGTCATGCTTTAACCTTTTCGCCTCCTCATGTACGAGCAAATTTCCAACCATGTTGCCATTTCAATTCAATCAAAGTATGTTATTTCTAAAAGTGAAATATATTTCCAGACATTCCGTGGTGACGATATCGCGCGTGCCCCAAGCGCTCTTCGGACGAGGTCGCAGGGAGTCGATCGCTGCGTTCCCCGCACTCGGTCGCCGTAGAGATTCCGGAGCTAAGAAATGTGAGTTGAAGTACTAACATTATTCACATACAGTAACAACTTTTTAATGTATGTATTTGTTACGAGATTTAAATGACAAGTAATAATAAAGCTTTATACTTCTTAGGTCCACCGGCTACTGACACGCTCGGCAGCACTCACAACTTGCAACTAGACATCATGGACGACATCGTACAAGCTCGTAAAGTTCGAATGCGCCTGTGGAATACATCCAATGAACGAGTTTGTGAAGTACAGCCGCTAGATGAAAGGTCCCCGATAAGTGGATCTATTCGATACACAAATCGCGGGCGCCGACACTCAGATTTTGTCGGTGCACCACTTCCTCCGATTCCTGCTCGTCGTCGCGCTTCCGAGATGCCGCCACCCATACCGCCTCGCAGCGGCGTCGGCGTTGTCTGCACCGACACCGATCTCCATTTAATGCTGAACGCGCTTACTTCCTCCGCTACGGAGATAGATCGCTGTGGAAAACCAGAAAAATCCAGGCGACTCGCCGATATGCGATCTAGCAGTTTCGACGCCTCCACTCTTCGGGAAAAATCATCCGAATCAGGCACTACATGGTTTACACGACGCCATCAAACTTTGGCAACGAAGAAAAAGGAAAACGAACCTAAAAAACCAAAAGTGACATTCGCTCCCGATTCGAAGCAAGCCCCTGGAGATGCTGCTGCTGTCGTCTGGGATAAACCGACGGGCTCCGTGGTGGATGCGAGCGCTCTGGGGAGCGCCATCGAGGTGTTTCTTAGGCGAAGTAGCGCGGCGGAGCCCACGCCATCAACTTCTGGTGTAACTACACCCAAACCAAATAAGAAAGCTGAAAAAGAAACCAAAAAGGGAACCGATAATAGATTGAAATCTCAAGAAATACCCAGCACGAGCAGGCAGGGCTTGCATTCGGAGGGTGAGCACTGGGTCACCAACAGGCCGGAGGAAGACGAAGCAGCTGAAGGTTGCGACGCTTCTATATGTTCGTCATTAAAAGACCTCTTCGTGTAGGCACCTCGTGTGCATTTTGAAATCTTATAAATATTATATTAGTCGTCGAGTACAGATTCGTCTCTCAGTTGGCGAATGCAATCTACAACCGCGACCCGTTGTCGTCGGCCGTGTCGTATTTTATGTGCTCAGTGTACCTTATACTTTGTAAATCTTTCAATGTGATAGGACGCGCGCAGGCGCCGGCCGCACCGCGGCGACCAGCGACCGACGCCCGCACGCAGGCAAATTATTTTTAGAGTAAATTCTATTTTCATTGTAAATTTTTTAATATTAGCGATCATAAAATTGACTTATTGTTAGATAGAAAATTGTAAGTATTCGTGATTGTCGGGCGTGCGTTTTCCAAGCCGAGCCTTGGCCGGCGCTCCCCCCGCACGCCTGCCCCTCCCCGCCCCGCTCCGTCTCCTTCAAGAATCAGTGTCTCGTAATCCGATGTCAGTGTTATTATAACGATTTAACTTTTATCATATAGAAGAGGATTACAAAGAGACGTCGGGAGAAATGTACGCTTATTAGACGAAGTCGACATCAGTCCTCTTTATCAATAAAAGTTTTTATCGATGTTATTATGCGTATTATTGGAACCTTTTATGAATGTGTACTTACAGGATATTTAATAAATCAACAATAGTACCAAAATAATTCGTTTTATTCATACTTCTTATTTTAGATACAAAAGGGTGGTAACAATAGACCTATCGTTGGTGCTGTCTGTACCTACATACTTAATATAATTAATACTGAAAATTACTAATATCCATCATTTGGTATAAATAATTGTACTTGAAACATTGCAATTGTTAATGTATTATAATATGCATATTATTGTTAAAAGATTGTCATCTTTTAACCAATTCGTAACTTCTTTTGAAATTGGTCCTTCGAGCCAGAAGTGAATAAAAACTATAGTTCTTTGTACTTTCTGTTGAAATCCACCAAATTAATTTTAACAGGAAACATAATATCTAGCTAGTACCAACAGAACACTTTGACATTAATAGATTCAGTTACAAGTGAGATAGCACGAAATCACGTTAGCCTCATTCCAGCGTTACTAATCGAATATCACCCACCAAATATCACAGTAAACTCGACGCCTGGACAGATTTACCCAGGATATAATACAAATGCAAATGATAGTATGATTATAATTTTTTCTGCAGGCGCTTATATTTAAGTGATTTATGTATACGAAATAATTGTTTACAATCACCTATAGTAGCACAGACCAAGCAATTTTAACAGTCCTTTATGAATAGAGTGATCTATTTAAACTATTACTTAAATACTCTTTACATCTATAACCTGTTCCCTTATATCCTGAGGCAATCGGCTAGGGCATATTTTACGATGATTGCCACAAAATTGTTAGAGTTTTTGCATACTAAGTATGGTTAATGCAACGACAAAGGACATTCTCCAACGGATCGATTACAGTTGAAATCGTTGTGTTCCCGTCAGTGAAAGTTAGACGAGAATGCCGTCTCGCGAGGGTTGGTACGCTTTTACTGCTTGTACCTGCTTCTAGGCAATGCTCATTTGAGTTTCACTAATCGAGATAATGACCCAATGGAAATAATACTTCTGATCTCTAGGATATATTTTATTGTAATTTCTCTTTGAATAATGTCAGTTATTAGCAGTCTACATGATGGAATTTTTATTCTGCTTCTTAATTATTCTATGACAACAAAATTGTATAGTATTGTATTATCTGTGGTAAAACTAAGAATAAATTACAAATCTATACAATCTTTTTTTTTATAAATGCAATGCAGCAGTCAATGTTTTTAAAATAAGTCACTTACGAAGTGTTTTTCATTAAAAGTTTTCTATATTTGTGAAAAAATAACACATTAAGATCGTTATTTTGGTTATTTAAATATAAAAATTATTAAGGTTATGTTTTAAAGAAATATAACAAAATGTCGTTACGCTTTCGCTATGTGAGGCGCAGTGAATTAAAGAATACATAATAAACTTCCGAGAGTTAATTAAATACCAAACTCGTGTACAATTTCTTTTTCATTTTAATAAAGAAAGTAAATGTACTCAAAGTAACTCGTATTTGAAATAAGATTTGATTTGTGTCAAGAATTATAATTTGATTTGATTGTTTTGATCGATATCTTTGAAATTGTTTTAGTTTAATAATCTTATGAGAGCATCTTTAGCAGTAGTATTCCACTCACACTTGTTGGCACATATTTTATGTCGTGTCTATTTGATCAAATATAATTAAAGGGATGATAAAATGATACAAGTGTCACATCAATGGAACTCTACGATAAGGTTAACAAAGACTAGTGTAATATTGTATTATTTGTGGTAAAGATAAACCGGTATTACCCCAAAAATATAGTTAAACGTAGTTTAGTCAAAATCTTTAACTCGCAACGTCAATGAGCAGATTTTCTATTACCATAATATGTAAGTGGAGCCTACCAAATAGTTAATGAAAATATATTTGTTCTAAAAATTTATATAACACTTAAATATGTACATTTTTAATTTGGGGTTCAACTCAATTATTTAACATTCCAAAATAAGTTTATTATTCTATCTTTTTGTAAAAATGTTACAGCATAACCAATTTATAGTTTATTGTAATGTCATATCCATACATTTTGATATTATAATTTACTAATTTAATTTGAAAATCAAAATAACTTTCACCAATGTATTACATTTAGTAGGAAGCGGAATTGTAATTATCCTATGAATATATAGATCGAAATTACACAATCTTAAAAGGAATTCAATTTTTTTTATAAATAGTTATTAAATATTTATGACAGAATCGAAGTTTTTATAGCAGATATACACGCACGACACATTTTATTTAAATTTTTGGAATAAAAATTAAGAAATAAATTTAAAACACAAATATTTAATCAATGAAAACGCACGATTATATAATGAATTAAATACAATTCATAAAACACATTAGTATTAGTCCGACGTCTCGTATACCCTAAACAAGAAATACTTTCACTTTTGTATTCAGCGAGTGGGTGACGTCATCAGGACCCTCTACAACGACAGTATTGTGCAACTGTCCCCATTCAACGAACAATAACAAATGTGAGTCATTAATGTTACATCGACGGTATAGTTCCTTACAAGATAGATGCTAGATAGACTTGTTTAGACCGGGGTTTTTTTGTGATATAATACATCAATTACTTTTAGTAACTAGACCACAGATAATACAATACTAGTTACGAGTACATTGAATTTAAAACTAAGCTTTTAACAATAAATTAAAGTTATATGTGGGAATACATAATGGAAATCATTACTCTCTACATCTCTTGGTTGCAAGCGTGATATATCCATGGTTTATATGCATAGCAACCTCTTCAGCCAGACTTATTAACATTCGTAATTATATTTGTTCTGGCATCTACCAAAACTAAACAATTATGTCGTAATCGAAACAAAAGGGTGTTTTAAATTTTATCAAATCCTATTTTTTACGACTTACATTTCTGTTTCGTAAACCTATTCGCTTTACGCCTTGATTGTAATTGGTGAGGATGATGATAAATTTAATACTCTACTTTAATGGACGACTAGATAAATTAAGTTAATAAGTAATTAATACAATACACAGTAGAGTCGCTCTATACTTATAAACAATAGACTAAGCCAACTGCGTCGTGTACTTCTTAACTATCTAATCTACAAACAAAGACAAGAGGCCATTTATATCTGTATTGTACGTTCTCGGATGGGCGAAAGTGTCTCGGTATTTTGTGTGAAAATATAATTTTAATTAAATAAAATACATAAGTGAAATTTAGTTTTTAAGTGAGGCTTAAAAGCAGTCGGATAGTAGAGTAGTAAAAATTCAAAAATGCTTAATAAGTTTTAAAACATTACAAATAAAACAAAAGATTTTGTTATTATTATCCGAGGTGCTTGTAAAAAATAACCATTACCACAACTGTTACGTTTTGATTTAAAGCAATTTATTAGTGTTAAACTCGTGTACAATAAACGAGCAATTAGTTACGTCAAATGATCATCGTAGAGAAAATATTTAAGAGATATAAAATGGCTCTGGAGTTCCCCCACATCCGTCTGAGTGGCGCTCTCACTTTCTTCGGGCGGGTGTCGCGTTACGAAACAAGATCCGCCCTCATTCTGCCGTCCGCCTCGAACAGCCGCGCCGTTGGATAATCGAAACTGCCTCATTGTTATCGCTCTTTTGACGTATTTAATTACACAATTATTACAAAGGGTCAATGCCGTCAATACTCGAGTTTCAAAACACGTATCGACTCCAGTCATAGTTTCCTTTTTTAATTGTATATTTAGGACAAATGACGGACGTGATTTGAAATTCATTTCACTTAACCATTTGTTATATGATTTTTTCTTTCCATATCGTTAGATAAGTTTTAATTTTACGGTGCAATAACTAAGTATTGAACATATGTTAAGGATGCATATACATACTTGTAATAAGACAAGTAGTGATGGTTAAAAAATTCCACAGTTGTTATGGCTTCTATGACAAAGGTTTGGACTAAAATATCGATAAAATACTTAGGTCTACGAACAGCACTATGTATGAATAGCAATGAAAATCCTTAGGACATTTATAGAAAGCACTTATCCATAATTCAAAAAGAGAAAGACATCTTGTATAACAAATCGTACAATGTCTAATACGCAGTATAAAGATAATTTGGCATAACATTATGTAAATTGCATGCCTAACGTACTACAATGACTAAGGTAACCTGAATTGAAACCTTATTCAGTTCGCAAGGAGGTCGTTATTGTGACACGGCGTTGTGCAAAGCGGATCCATGTGCGCGGAACTGGAGGCGCCTGGCCGTGCCGTGTCGCTCTGACGTCTTTGCGGTGACAAAATAATACAAGCGAAAGTAAAGCTGTACAAATAGGGTAAAACCAGTTGGCCCATTTGTTAGATATTCAAGAAAATTTCGATATCTGTTTTATTTCGATTCGTTTCTAACATGCCAATGAAGGAAAATGTACCTAAAGGATACACAAAACCGACAAGCGTTATTATGTTGGTGATATTATAGTAGAAATGTGCCGAATGAAACCGTAAAATCTATACATCCTTTTGGATTCCAGGCGCATGTTTTGAGATACAGAGATATAGAGATTGAGATGTTACGATGAGAGAATGATTTATAAGTAATATAGGTATATTCGAAACTGAATACACACCTTACTGTTGTTGAATACCAGACAGTATAGAGTTACTTTTTAAATGCACTCAAAGTTGGATATGAACGTTTTTCAGTTATAATTTTTAGAATGAAATTGTTAGAGTAATTAATATCAATTATACTGGAAGTGTGAATGAACATTAACGCAAACGGGTAAGACTCGCATCGTAACCGCGACGTCGCACACCGAAATATGAAATTGACGAAAAGAGTGAAATCGAATAAATTGCCCATTGTAAGGTGCACGAATTTGGTATTACTTTCTGTTTTAATCCGCTCGAGCTCGGAGTATGGCGGGTGAACGATCTGAGATAATGCTCTCGGCCGTAATTAGTGACGCCGCTGCATTTTGACATTTCACATGCGTACCTCGTACCCCGTACCCCGTACCCGGTACACCGTACCCCGCACCCCGTACTCGCTACACACGCAGTAGCTACAATTGTGAATATAACAAATTAATTAAACTAGTTTTATTTTGAACGAGTCTGCGAATTTTCTATTCGTAATTCAACTTTCTTCTTTTTAAATCAGCTACATACGCAAGATACATTTTTGGAACTGATTCTTCTGTAATTCAAAGCCATGATAAATGGAAAAGAATGATGGATCCTCTAAAGTAAGTAATTTTAACTAGTTTTAACCAACTTACTAATGATAACAACAAAATATTAGAGACTTTCATACACGGTAATACGTGTACGTGTACATTTTTAGTTTAAATGAAGATCTTGTCGGTTACCTCTACTTTATGGTTACATCTCCAAGTTTATGATAATTAAGTAAAAATTTCATTTAATGAAACATGATGACTTGTTAAAACACGATTTTCTCTCGGAGACTTTACGCAATTGAGAAATGTCTCGAATGCGTTGAAATCTTTTGTTCGAGCATTTCATATTTGTCATTATCTATTCAATTAAATGATGGCATTAATTACTTGTCAAAACACTTGTACAGGTAACCTATTTCATTTCTTAATCGGTTACTATTTCACATTAAAAAAATAATTACTGAGGGTAAGAACTTAATTTTCTATCCCAATCCCATCTTTCGCATTTATAACATTAGTTAGATATTTTTACTATTTACTTAGTAAACCTTAACCTACATTAAAAATCTTTAAATACACGAAAATGAATTAAGAACAACGTAATGACTAACATCCTTAACATATTACAAACGGACGTTCAAGTTAAGCAACACCGGATACATATGACTTAACAATCCTTACATTCCGCCCAACCATTCATACTGACATCAGCATCATTACAAAACCGAGCTGAACCGCGCCAAAATCTCGATCCGGGATCTAAGCTGAGTGGAAGTGACGTGCCAGGCGCAACTTTCACGCGTATAAAACGTTGTGGTGGGCAGCCGGCGCGGCCAGTGCATACCACGACAGTGAGAGGTGAGCAGTGCTTAACCCTACCCCGTGACAATCGAAAGTGACCCTAACTGACTGTGTACGATTGTGTTGTGAACTCTGGAACAGTGATAGGTAGCTCGCTGTGTTATCCTGAAACTGTTTCTTCGATATCTTGAAGTGCTGAAAACTCACCTGAAAAGGTACTGAAATTTTGGATTTTTACAAACGGATAGATGTTGATTGCTTTTTTGTGATCAGAACAATTTGAATAAAATACAATTTGACATGTGATTAAAATTCGGTGTGCTTTAAGAAATATTTGTATATTTATTTATTTAAGGGAAAAATTAAAATAGGGGATTGTTTAATTCTTTAACATTTTGCCAATGTTGCAGCGTTTATCAGATATTTATTAATTATACCAAATACCGAATTGATTTTATACATTTTAAACTACCATACATCTATAAAATAGTAGTATCATACGAGTATAATTAAAACTTATTAGTTAATAATATTTATCAAGAATATAAAAAAATGCAACATTAAGTAAAGAATGTTATCGAAACAATTTCAACCATAGAAAGTTGCATAATTCCACTTTCACTCACAACCGAAATTATCTTCCGCTCGTGTTTCAAAGGCATTTGCATGTTTTGAGCGCTCACAATGGGCGTCGGCTTATTTCATGACATGTTCTTTACATTTTATAGGAATATGTTCTTTATCTAGATGTATATAAAGAGACAAGTGGTGTTCAGTAGCGTAGAAACGACATGTGGTGCGGCGCGCGAAGAAAGTAGGTCGCGCGTCACACAAGCTCGCGTAAAGCGTTTTGCGGGGTTTCTCATTAACGTCTATACGCTAAATTAAAAAAATGTAATAGCGATGCTAAATTCTTTTACAATAAATTAAAAAATCATATAGATTTTTGTAAATAATAACACTTGTAGCAGAATAAAGACAGATATTTTCATAACGGTTTTATCACAATTTAAGGAAAATATTGATTTTTAATAAACAATACAAAAAAACTTGTCGATTGTCGCTTTTATTCCATAAGAAAGTATTATCAGTAGATCATTGGGAACACGTAAGTATACAGAGCTCAGGAAACCTCTTAAACAGCGTAGAACCTCGCGTCGTATTTGTCAAGAGGATGTAGCACCAAAAGCTACACGGTTGTTACTTGTTAGTTGTTACAGATGAGACTAAGTGTGTGTTGCGAAATTCGTGCGCATCTTACACAGTAGGACTTCCCGTACATTGTGTCTGAGCAGATGCGTTTTGAAACATTGTTATATCCTTCACGGTGGTTTACCATAAACTACGATTACTTAAACATTGAGAAATATGTTGAGAAATTTGTTTGAATTCCTACTACAAGACTTCATTTAACCCCTAATTCGACAGAGTTTTTTGTAGCAAAAAAACTGTTTTTTATTTTAGTTTAGTCATATTTTTGGATATGAAATAAACTAGTTCAGTAGAATTTTTTAAATTAGTTTTTTGTCACACTGGACGCTATCGAATTAAGAGTTAAACAACGTCAGATATTATGTATTACAAATGTTTTTTTATCCATTAATACATATGTATGTGCTTAAATAAAACGTCACTTTCTCTTCTAAAACGTAAATATGTTTGCAAGATAATTCTTAATACGACGGAAATTTTACGGAGAAAGCAAGTTAATGAGCGTTTTAATTTGTCGAAAACTTGCAAATCATATCACAAATTGACCATCTCTTCTTAATGTGTAATTACGCAATAAATATTCATGGATTAAAATACTACTGATCAAAATTACTACATCTTTAAGTACAGTTTAAAATAATCCTAGATATAAAACAGAATAACATATATACACACAAATAAAGAACATATTAAAAATCAGCAGGTTTTGCGCATTTTCTTCATGCCTAAACATAATTATTAATTAATGTGTGGACACGCATGGATGTAAATAAATTTTTCGTAATTGTAAACAAAAGAAGTGCCATTAGAATAATGATTAGGGGATGGACTATCGATCACACGAACTTATGCCGTCATTCAATTAATGGAACCTTCTAGAACCACAAACACAAACCACAATATATATTTAAGATATTTTATATTTTGATGTTAAATTAAATTATTCCGTCTTTACACATGATGTTAGCGTGTTGATAGCACATGAGGCGTCGCTCGTCGAAGTCGGCGCGATGGAAAGCGAGTCAGTGTGTCAGTCTGTGCGTTCCTCGGCGCTCCTATCGTGTCATCTTTGAACAACAACTAATTTGACACGTTATTTATACAATCCTTTCCAGATGTTTCCATCACACTGGTACTAAAAACTTGAAGCAGGCATAAAAGTTATTCAGATCAAGAAATTTCATGAAAAGTGTTTAGTGTTAAAACCAGTAGACTTGTTTAGATGGGTTTAAGACACCTTCATTATTATTTTTTACATTTATTTAAATTTTCTTTACGAATACAACATCTTTAGTTACGGGGTTCAGCAATTACACGGCACTCGCCATTATCACCATATTAAAGTATATAAATTACACTTCGGTAAAAATATTGGGACCATCGGAATATTTAACGTCGCGTCCTAGATTTTAATCAATTCGAAGACACGGCTACGATCATTTGTCGGAATTATCTTAATTCTGATCAAGAATCTTGAAATTGTTGACATGCGACTGAGTTATGTATCTGCCTAGATCTGAAAGTTAAAAGTAAATTTTTATTACAATTTATATTATATACTGCGGTTACAATAGTATTTATTCACTACATTAATAATGTCAGTCGTTAGCCAAAAGACGAGTTTTTAGTTGTAATAAAAACTACATCGATGTTATGACAGTTTTAATTGTAGAGAAAGACTACGTACTAAAGAGAAGAAAGTATTTTTATATTTGAGACGTTTGAAACAAATGCAATCTGCAAGGTTCTATTGTTTTAAAAATAACATTAATTATAATAGAGAACAAAAGTGACATACTCTAAATGTTAAATCTTTATTATCTAACAAATATATCTAAGTGAAACTTAAGTTGAGCGAAAAACCTTTTATGAATATAATCTTAATTACATCGATGATAATTAACAAGTGCGAGTTGTAGAGAAAAAGTTATTGTTCTTAGAATGTTAGGGCCTCTGTACACGGATAGCTTTAAACAGTCGACAGTGGTAGCTAAGAAAATGCACGCGACAACACTGCTTAAAAATATAGTAATCAACTGCATGGCATTGTGGGTGTACGTCGACCTTTATTAAGGTGTGTTACACGCTACGGGAATGGTATTGTCTTAAAACACGGTTTGTAATTGGGGTTTGTTTTCTTTTAGCTTGAGAAATGAGTCGAGTTATAAATGAGTACTGCGTCTCGATTCAAAGTTGAATGCTTATCAGTACTTTTTTTTAAATAATGAAGCGTTGTAATATTTATTATTGAATTACAATTTTTTAGCAATTACTATTGTCATGATAAGGCTGGAAGGCTTATTTCAGAACCTAGATGATTTACAATTTTACACTTTCTGAAAAGTTATGATCTAGTGTAGTTATTTTACTCTCAGTAAACTAAAAGTCATCGGTACCATCCCTGATCAACTAAATACTGAACAAGACATGGGTGTCGCGATCGGCTCTTTAACAAGTCATGTCCAAAACA
>JAOCNA010000012.1:3776655-3790077 GCA_026546675.1 Papilio helenus | reverse complement strand
AGTCACCCGACGAACTCGGTTATAATGTCTGGTTTACATTATGCCAGTAAAGTATGCTAGTAGCGCTCGAAATCGGCGCTGGCATATGTAAGTAACGGGCGTTAGGAAACCAAATAGTCCATGCCAGGCCTGCGGTCGTGTCCAACTGTACTGGCCAAATTTAAGTCAAACTTAAGTTTATGAGTAGCTATCATAAAACCCACACTAATGTATACCAGGAAAGATTAATACTACCTTAATTGATCATTCAATCAAGAGTTTATCGACATTATGAACCTATTCGTGTTAAAAAGTGAGTCAATTGTTATTGAGTAATTTAATTAGAAATGTATGCGTTGAATGATCTCAAACAGCTTTCAAAGGACGTATTTGGAGCTTGCAGCAAGGTCGACCGCTTTGGTTGCTATATCAGAATCAAAGTGACGGTGTTCAAAGGTACGCAAATACAGGATGGATACGCATAGGATATTGTACGAACAATCGCCAGATGACAAGGTGGGTTGTGTAAGAGCATGTCTTTCTCTCGCGGCAAGGCCTTCCACTCTTTCACAATAGCGGTTGCAGTTTCTCGATAACACAGATGTCAACCGGTGCTTAAAACAAAGAACAATTATAACTAAGCACTCTCATATATGGTGGTTATTAAGAGAGAATGATATTATCATAAAGAACTATACAGACATTGTATAGTAATTTATTTTAGTTATCGTTGGAAAGATCAAAAGATAGTCTGCTTTTTAGAAGAAAGGATTATGAGTGATCACATTAAAATCCCCTCGGTTCAAGTGTGACTTCGAGGATCTCCAAAGAAACAATCAGGACCTGAGAGTTACGCCAGTAAAGTTTTAGTAATATAATATTTAATAAGTGTATGATTCCTTTGATTTACTAGTTTTATTATGCATACCATGTAAAGGTAACAACAATTTTGTAATCAACACAATAAAGTTTACCGTCATCATTACGTTTAATAAATAGCGACAATATAATAAATATCAGCATGAATATGAAGGAAGAATATAATCGTCATAATATAAGGTTGTCGATCAACAAACGGTTTATTTCCTACATGCCGTACTATTGTTCGTAGTGAAGTTTTCAAAATATTAATTTATTTTCTACATAAACAGTACTAGTCATAAATGGGAAGCGAGGAGCGCTAAAATGTCACTGTAGTCATTCAACGGGAGCGAGGAGCTCTAAAATGGCGCTGCGGGCACCGGATGAGAGTCACATGTCGCACTGGCATCCGCCACTCACTGGCCACTGCGTAATTATATTAATTTTAAGGTGTCTCTTGCACTTCCCGGATTTAGCAACACTCATTCGTTTAATGGTCAAGCAGACCCTAAGCGCGAATTATACATAAAAGTCTACACTAAGGAACATAATTAAAGACCATTAAATGATTCTGAATGCTAAAGTTACTTACTTCAATAAATCTCATATAGCCGATTACTGAAACGATATTTAAATATGTAACAGCGCCATAAATGATAAGGCAACGCCAAACTCTAAATTCCATTAAAAAAATAACGTCTGTCAGATTGTATGCGCTTCCGAAGCGAAGTGTTCTTCCTGCTTCATATCATAAAAATGAATCGAATACATTGAATAAATAGTAAAAGTATAAAACAACAGAGAACACCGATCGCCGAGTAACCTCGAAACAAAGAAGCTTATTTACTCTTCGTAATCGATTACGCAATCTTAGTAATCGACCGCCATCATGTGCTAACATGAATCCAGTATCAAAATATGAACTCATACACGCAATATATCTGTATCGCACTTGAGTAAACCTAATAAGTACTTTTAGCCCTAAGAATAGACAATAATCTAATTACGAGTAGAAATACTGAAGGGATTCGTTATAGCTTATAGACTAAATGTTATTCTAATGTCTACAACAAATATAATTGTAAATAAATGCTCGACGACTGCTGTGTACAGAATTCAATTGGCTATGTTGATCGCCAAACTTCGATGGGATATGTCACCAGGGCAGGAAAAAAATAAAAATATAGCCTACGACTTCGCCTGCGTGAAATTAAAAAATAATAAAAAACATAACCTATGTAACTCAGTGATAACGTAGCTTTTGAAAGTATTTTTGAAATGGGCCCAGTAGTTTTTGGGTTATTTCAAAACATACAAAAATACAAATCTTTCCTCTTTGTAATATTAGTATAGACTAGCTTTCGCCCGCGACTTTGTCCGCGTAGAGTTAAAAAAAAACAAAAGTGAGTAGCCTATGTGTTTATCCAAACTATCCTCTACATCTTTACTAAATTTTATCGAAATCCGTTTAGCCGTTTAGGCTACAAACTCTAACAAACATGCATCCATCCATCTAAACTTTCGCATTTATAATATTAGTATGAGTAGTATATGTAGATAACACAACAATGTACTTAGAACATCACAGCATGTTTCATTCAGTATGTAAATAATTTATTCATTCGTATCTGATTATATCCTAAATTAAATTGTTACCATTTATATGATTCCTAATTATGTATTCCGTTAGTTTAATCTTATTGAAATTAAAAAAAACAACCAAAAATTTTTAACACCCGTAACGAGCACCTGTCAAGTAAGGCATTTCTTTTGCCAATTTATTACATTTAATAAAAATACAAACTATAATTGAAATAACAATTCGGACATTCACCCGATCAATTAAAATGAAAAATAAAAAAATAAAGTGACATTTTTGACATTTTATTCTTTCTAACAGTATCAAAAATCTGTTTTAAAAGGTTTCTCTTGTATGTATGTAAATTATAAATGATATTAAATCGATAACAACAATGTGTTTGCTTGAAAGCGTTTCAAAAAACCATTAAGAGTACGAATAAATAATGAAATAAGAACGAGGCCAGTGGCCATTGCCCAGGCCCGATCAACGTGCTGTAGCGACGCATGTCGTGGCATATACCACCCATATATAAATCACAAGAACTCGTTTATGCAATCAGAGCTCACCGAAAAATGCTACAATTCCAAACTTTTAACAATGCAGTCAGAAAAAGTGGCCCGTGTTCCTAAAACTGAACGCCTTTCTTGAGCACTTGTTGTTACCTTATATGGCGGCAAAACTGCGGCGGTTTCGGACCTGGTAGCACCCAATATTACGACATAAATATTTCTCTAATTACATTGGCAGGTACACTTTATTTTATAATACACATTTTTCATTAAAAAATTCAATAAACACTTCAGATTGTATCTCTGCTATCAGGTGATACGAATAGAGTATCTTGTTCAAAATGAAGCTGTTTATGCTATTTATTCCCATCTCTCTCATCAAGATGATTTACTTATACAGGTGTACCTTTGACGCGTATCGTACTGTGAATTCAGTATTCAAGATCTACCTACCTTACTTTTTTATTTCAAGAGAAGATGAATCATAAACGATCTAAAAACATAATCGATTTATTAAAATATTAGTCAGCGTAATAATATTATTATTGAATCAATTCGTAAGTTCTCAGAAAGCTTTATTGAGGAAAATTATTTTTAATAACAGGATACTGAAAAATAAAAATAGAGAAAAGTACCGTAAGTTGTGTAAGATTATTATTTTGTAGCAGTATAACATTCACTGTCTATTACCATAAAATTTAAAAGAAATATCATTAATTTTTCTTCAGTGCACTTTCGTCTATTACTTAACTATTATGCAACACTGAGATTATGTATTAACCAATTAAAAATAATGCTTTTAAATTTTCTTTATGTGAATACGTCTTTAACAATCGTAATTATTGTAGTAGGGACGCCGTCCGTAGCCCCCTTACTATATTCATTGAAGTTTCTATCGTTTAAATTGAAACGATTGTAGTTCGTAGAGATCTCAAAGTGATTTAAATGAACGATGATAGTGCTCCGTAACAATCTGATGGATAAATGAACCAATTCTGGCCGTGAGTCATTCATTCACATGCATACGCTTTACTGAGAAGCAAATTTTATTTACGCTCACAGAATTCTAAAGATGACAACATACGATTCGGAGCTACAACTCTTTATTTATCATCAGTATTTTTAAATATCAAATCTACACACATATTGTGTATAAAGATTTGTTGGATTACGACAAATTTGTCAAAGATTATCATGATCTGTGCGCCTAGGGTGTTTCTTCGCGTTTGTTTTTAAGCATAGGGCATATCGTAAAGGTATCAGCGAGGCAATCTTTGTGACATTTTCACGGCTTCCACACGATGGATCGTAGGTTTTTCACCGACAAACAACATGGCGGAGACGGCGTTCTAAATTTGAATCTCGGACGAGTCGGCGCTCGCGTACGTAAATAAACGCACACACAAGCAATCAGTAACACTATACAAACGGGAGCAACGTGTAACGCCTATATTATAACACCGGCTATACGTCACACAATTTCCTTTACTGTAACACTTTTACGTGTCATAAAGTGTAAAACTTGAGTCTATTTACCTATGCGAATGGTCGAAATTGATTACCGAAAATGCAGCGACTATATTATTGTCTACAAACACATTCTAACGCGCAATACCCACACAAACAGAAGTGGACGAAAACGACTCAGTGACGCATCGACTTCCGGCCGATGATTTTATTACGGGATCTACTGTACTGTTCCAGCCAAACTGTGGCACAAACATAGTTACAAAATTTTCTTTTCACGCAATTCTACAATAATTTATATGACAAAAGATTTCAAGCTATCACAACTTTAACATCATTCGAGACAGCCAGATGTTTTAGCGTTTTAGCAAGTAATGATCTAATTAAAATAAATGTAACACTCAAATGAGCACTATTAACATGCTGTTGGGACTATTGTTTTAAGAAAATGTTTCATAATAGGTTTATGTGGTTTCGTTGGAGAATTGTGGCGCCAGCGCTAGTCGAGACACGCAGAGCTCGCGCCTCGCCGTTAGTTCTATATCTATTTCGTCGGCTTATCCTTTATCAGAAAAAGTGATTAGAACGCGTATTTGATAATAATTAGCACATAGGTAATGCAATGTGATTTAATCCGAAATTAAAACTGTTTTTAGTTGTACGTAATAGTAGTAAAAAGATCTATAAATGATAAAATTAATAGGAAGGGGAATTATCCTCTTTTGTGCGTCTCCTCCTCCGTTGCTTAATTGTAGGCAACGTATTCGCTATTGCGAATGTGTATGGGCACCGGTAGCTTCGCCAGTTTGGCGGATCCAGATGGCCGCTTGCAACTCTGCCACCTTATGATATACAAAAATGCATTCTTACCTCTGCTAATCTGTTTATATGTATATTAGTGGTTGGCTATATATATATATATGTCGGAGTGACGAACGTAATTACGTAGGTAGAACACAGATAAGGTGTGTGTGGTGATTTTATCCTCTATTGTGGGTGTGCGTATGAGAGATAATGAAATAATAATAGCATAATATCAGAAACAATCTTCAGTGAATACTGCATACTATCTAAATAACTGGATCACAAAGATTTACACAATTTAAACAAATGAACAATTCAAAACAATTGACAAAATTTCCAGCACTCACAATTATTAGTTGATAGTAACTTTATGTTCAAAAGTAAACAATTATTTCGCGCCGCTACATAAATATTTCCATATTAATAATAACATTCACAATCGTACATACTTATAGGTGTTTACTCGTAATACTTCACCGTTTTCTTATCTATCCACTCTAACAGCCAATCTAACGAATTGGTTATAGAAATACGAGTAGAAACAATTAGTTAATCGAGTATACTTTTTCACTTTCCTTCTTAATATTAAAACGATATTTAAATATGTTACAACGTCGTAAATGGTAAAGAGATGTTTAAACTATAAAATCTTTTATGATTTTAACGCCTATCAGATTGTAAGCGGCGCGTACGAACCAAAGTGTATGAGATTGGTTTCAGTACTCATATAAAATGTTTGCTTGCTATTGGTTTTGAAAAAAAACTTCAAGGAAACCTCTTCAATGCGTTTTAAGGAAGTTTGTCGTTGAAGTAATTAGTAGGTCAGAATAATTAAACAGAAAAAAAAAATATTACTGAAAATACTTTACACGTTCATCGGGCAACGCATCTGTAGTTACTCTGGTATTGCGGATGTCCATAGACGTCGTTGACCATCTTGGTCTCGATTGTTATTGAGCGCCTTATCTTTTAAAAAAATATTTTATGTATCCAGGGTGTAAGTATAACTTTTAATCTTTGTAGAAATCGTCGTAATGGGTTTTATATCACAGTTTGCTTATATAAGTATTAAAAATTAATTATTGTAACCAATTTATTTGTATATTTAAATTCATTATGACTCATAGATACCTCTCGGTAAACGTTATCAAATACTTAAAACGTTAACCTTCAAAATCCGGCTTCGTACAATGTCGCTGACTTTGTCTCGAGCCACTAATGTTAAGGTGTTAATATGAACATTGAAATTTAATACTTTTTTGAAAGAATGAAAAAAAACTGGCACCGAAATTTTAATTCATTTGATTAGAAATTTGTTATTGTTTCGAAATATGCAACAATAAATACCGATTTTTTTTTTAAAATGTACATTAAAAGGTTTTGAAAGGAGGACAAAGTAATCTTTACTTCTTAAATATTAATTAAGCGAATGGCATACTTGTAACATGTATTTTTAATCGTTTTTATTGTTAATTATAATGAAACACAGATCATTGAAGTATAATTACTAGAATAGGCCTAAACACAAGTACATAAGGTCTAATTTGCAGAAATCGATCATCTTTACGAAGGACCACTTTTGCAAATTTCAAGTGACGCAGAGGACCGGAAAATCTTGTCGCTGTCAAACTTTCTCTCCGATTCTTTACGTACATCGCTAACTGATAATTTTAAAAACATATGTATTTTTAAATTTAAAACAACAAGGTTACGTCAGATAGACATTTTCTCAATTTATTACAAGTTGAAAGAAAACAGAGTTAGTTACAACAGTAGATTCATAACTATCCATAAATAATTTCAAAATTAATAAACATCGTGGGTACAGAAGCGGTTAACGTGAAACATGCTCTTGGCAACGCTAGTTGCAGTTTGTATGTTGATAGTAGTTAACCAAAATATAAACTTACTAGCTGTTGCTCGCGACTTCGCCTACGTGTAATTTAAAAAAAATCTAGCCTAAGTTACTCAGCGATAACGTAGCTTTTTAATGGTTTTGGTTTTAATGGTTTAAATCGGCCCAGTAGTTTCTGAGTTATTTCAGTACATACAAAAATCCCAAAATAAAAACCTTTCCTCTTTATAGTTTTAGCCTAGATCTATGCCAGGATGAAACTGGTTCATAAATCAGACTAATTGTTTATTAGAAAGGTTAAGGGCCTGTCCCACCACTGACTGATACAGGTTCAGATAGCTGAAGATGACCTCACTGTCAGAAAAGGGAACAAAAACCGGTATCTCATATTTTACACGTTGGATTGTTATCAGACAATTTACAATTTGGTGGGATAGACCCTAAGATTTGTAATGCCGAAGTTAAAGTATGAAACCGTTATCTTTTATAATGTTACTGTGACATTTAACTACTTACCTTGAATTATACTTACTTCTAATGTATGTGATCTTTCTAGCAATTTGCATAATCCTGATGTCTACATAAGTCAAGGTGGTACTGAGAGCCGGTACGGCGTAAACTAGCGCATCTAACTGTATTTGAAGATAATGTTAGTGCGAACTTTAGGCCATCTGTAGGAACTGTAAACACTTTAATGATGACTTGAAGATAGAGGTTGAGGAAGTTATAAAGATGTCTTATAGAATTACATCTAGAAATTTACAATGATCGACCAAAATGTTAAATGACAGAAAGTTTTGCGTGTACAGGATAATATGCAATTAAATTTAAATACATTTAAATTTTGGGACGATGTTTAAATTATTTACTACGTATGTTATTGAATGAAGAAAAGTGTGTTATTAAATATGTCGATTTAAACATTTTCTTACGTTCTTTAAACTCCAAAACTAAGCAATTTCAAAAAGACTAGTAGCTCGCAAATCCGCCCGCGATAAATTAAAAAATAATAAAAAAACATAGCATATGTTACTGACAACGTAGCTTTTTAATGGTGAAAGAATTTTTGAAATCTGTCTAATAGTTTTTGAGTTATTTCAATACATACAAAAATACAAATCTTTCCTCTTTATAATATTGGTATAACTAGTATAGACATGGTATAGAATCTTGTAAATTCAATACAATGGCAACATTAACAGCGCTGAGTTGAACGTCCTTTTAAACTGTAGCTGGCCATCGCATTGCAAACAGATAACGAAAGACTAACAAATACTATTGTTATTACCATACTGTTCGAAATACACCTTTATAGACGCATGCATAATATATATTTGTGTTGTAAATACAAATTTTGCAAAACATATCTGTATTCTGTTGATCAATTTCTTTTCATAAAAAACCTTGACCTGCCTATTTACAATAAATTTAACTATCATCTTTCAACAGCACAGTGCTGTATTGAACGCTATTCATCAATTATATTACTCGGTCTGTTCTTTGTTGTATTCACTTATGTATTCAGTGTTTTATTTTATTTTTAAATAGCTGTTCCCATGCGGCTTCATATGCATGATTTTATAAAAACTTTATTTTTTGTTATTATTTATCAAATTGTCAATATCAAATGTCAAAATTACCGTTAAATAACGTTGCTTACTAAATGTTGGCAGCTTGAAGTTTATGATCACTTTCCCACATGAAGGTTTTTTCCCATTTATTTACCCCGTAAGTTTAATAGCGTGAAAATATATAGCTTAAAGCGTGTCGTAAGTGTAAAGCTTTTTATTAAAGAAATAATTATTCAAAAATATGCTTTGATTGCTGACATCTTACGCCACGAAGTAGTGTGTGTGTGATTATAGTTCATTTCATTCTATTCACATATTCCAAGATGAGTAAATTATGATTAACAAATGAATATGTCTTTATCTTTATTATTCTACATTGTCTTTAAGAACATTGAACTCACGTCTGCAATATGGATTTTATCATCATTATTCTGATATCTTTATTTAATTCACAAGTCAATTGAAGGCGTTGCAAAGTATGTAATTATAAGTAAGTATGTAGTCAAGTTAAAGTAATCGGCTTTGTTTCCATGATTATCTCAAAATGTTACTCAAATGTCAAACGTGATTATTACTATTTGATCATCACAGATATAGGCAAAGTCGTGAATTAAATCACGAAGGCAACAAAGTTAATCATGAGAAAAATCCGCATCTGCAACATCTGTTCATCGTCTACATTGTAAGTATACTTGTAGTTATGTTATTTACAGGTATCAAATTCCACTCAATGCGACATTACCTTATCTTTATTAAAATGGTTGTCATTTATCTCGATTACCAGCTAACATTACACTATCCTCCTCGCCGCCTTAAAATAAAAAAGATACGCGTTTATAATTATTTATTGCGGCTTTATCATCATCAACCTTTATCTGCCATCTACTGACCATAAGTATGTCGTCGGTCCACCTAGAAGAAGGCTGCCACACTCTCCCAGTCCTTTTGTGGCTTGATTTACCAATTAACTATTGTTTTCATATCCCCATGACAAAGAACGACTCCGCTAACATATTTTCATTTAAGAAAGCTAGTGCGTACCAGCTTTCGACTGCATCATCACTTTGTTCAGGTGGGATCATGGTCAAGCGCTAGCTTAACGAAGATACAAAAAAATTATTAGACAAGGGGAATTGTGTTAAGAGGTATTGTCTTCAATTTTAAATAAGAAATGTGAAAAGTAATTAATAATTGTAGGTATTATTGAGGTGTGTAAGCATGATTGCACATTATTTTGGTTTGGATGTTTTAAGCCCTAATTTATTATTAGTTTATTTAGCTTTAATTTAGGTGGATGTGAATTTCCCGATGAGTTCTATTCCGGATACACTGCTGTGCTTAACATTATTAACTTGACTATTTGTTGCAGACTACTGCTCAATATTCTTTGGCCAACAACTAATACACAATACTAATGTTATAAAACTTCTAGAATAATGTTTAGTGAGTTGTAACTGGATTTAAAAAGAAATACTTGTATTGTTTTATATAAATAGAAATAATTTTAATAGCATATTATTTAGTTTGGAGACAGATCTAATACAAGCAGTATATTACATAATGTGTATATATTATTTGACTGTTGTTTCTTTTCAATTCAATGCGTATATTATTTGGTTGTGTGGCTATGCAGGCGTGTGGTGCACGGCCCGGCGGGCTATATGAGGAAGTAGTCGGCCGGGTTGGCCTGCTGCCAGCATAGCTGCGTGCGATAGGCGGTGTCGCAGTCGTCTGCGCCGGCGCGCGACCCGCACGCCCGCAACGAACCCTCATTCTTGGCGCGCATGTCGTCGGGTAACATAGCCACCACCGCCTCCACATCCACGGCGCCCGCAGACATCATGCCGGCCGTTTCCATCACGCACTTGATGTAGCACTTGAGCTTGTCGTCGGGCGACAGCGCGGCGCCCGCGTTCACCTCGTCCACGAGGCGCAGCTCGACACCGCTCTCCTCTGCGCACGACTCGCGCAGCATCCGCGCCAGCTCCGCCATCTCTTCGTCCAGGGCGAGCGCCGCCGCCACCAGCGCGGCCACAGAGCACAGCAACACTTGCCTCCTGACACACATTTCGTCGCCGCTCTGAGTAAATGCCGGTGGCCGCTCGGGCAGTTATATGTCGAGCCTCAATGTCACCACACTTCGCCGGTCACGTCTTTTGTTAAATTGACGAAAAAATTGTACATCGATAGGTTGTTATTAGAAGTCTTGTGTTTGTCATTTTTATATTATTGGCGAAGTCACGCCGGCAAATTGTCCTACAAATAAAATTATTAGGTTCATACTGGTTGTTAGTTGCGGAAACAATCTTGTTTGTTATTATGATAGATTTGTCTAATGTGTAATTTTCTTGGTATTGTTTACGGCGTGAGGACGGGCAGCGGCGGGTGTCCGCCCCGTCTGATGTTTTATATCGCCAGTACAGTGTTTTCACACAAACACTAGGAAGTCTGAGCTGGGATAAGATAATTCTATTTTTGCCGCTGAGGTCGAGTTTAAAGCTTGCCCCCCGATAGCGAATATTTGATTCAGCTGCACGTTGCCGCGACACCAATACTTATTAATATTTAAATGTCGGCTCTCCGATTCGATGCACAAAATAACATGCAAATTTGAAATATTCATCGCATTCCAAACGAGCTCTTTCATTCTAACTCAGCAAAGAACCGTTATAATTTTATGTCCGAATACGTTTTAATATAAGAATGAATGATTTGCGACAATGAAAATGATGGGACGGACAGAAACGCCAACGGTAACAACAGTTACGACTTAGGGGCTTTGAAAAAAGAGTACTCCCGTAAAGCCCGACAACGCATAAGTTTCCTTGGCGTTGCTGATTTCCATGGGCGTCAGATCAAATAGTATTTAGAAGATGTTCTACGTGCTTGTTCTCTCCTTCTATAAAAATATATAGGATATGATAGGAAAGGAGGATGCTTTAATCGTTGAGTTTACAAAATATTGCTAGCGTTTCAATCGTGACCAGTTTGTATAGGCGGCTGTGGGCTGTAGGTGACAAGGCAGGCGGGCAATGCACACCGCACGAGCTAACTGTGTTGTGTTTGTTGCAGACGCGCATGCAGTCGCTCCGGTCGGCGCACAACGGCAGCATCCGCGAGACTCTGCGCTACATGGTGCAGCGTGAGGGCCTGCTCAGGTAACATATCATGTCACACACGACTTAATACATATACTTAGAAGAATGTCTAGCGTGTAAGGAAATGTGATGTATTTCCTACTTTTGGATGATACCGACGCCCCATGCACTGCACTGTTGAATTATAATTTCATGTTATTCAGTTGTTATAGCAAGCATTTGGCTAAAGACAACGATAGCATTAGTCTACCGGAACCTCGGCACAAACATACAGCGCCTCGTTACGTCGTGTTTGTGTGCGGCTCGCGTGTCGCAGCGTGTCGAGCCGCGGATGCGCCGATACTTCCGCCCAGTGAGTGGCCATCGCAGGCCACTACATGTTTTAATTTTCCTTATCTGCTTTTCAACATCACCATTACACATCAGGGGAATCCCATGAGTTCATAAGATACTGACTTGTAGTAGAACATATTATAGGTACTATTTCTCAAAATTAATAATATGTACTCTAACAACTCGTTGCCTCCTGCCGGTTTATTTCGCAACTCATTCCGTGTATGTTTTGTTTTCACCTTTTATGATGTTGGGCGGACGCCTGCGCGACGTCGTCGGCGCGTCCCCTACCCCTACCCCTACCACTACTCCTAGGCAACAGACACGCGACATCGATCGCGTCTCGTTTCCAATTAAAGTCTTTAATTATATATCTATGATATCAAATCCAAAATACGGAAATATGGCAAGTTCGTTAATTTGACATAGTTTTTTTCTGATTACTTCGATATACAAGACTATCGGTGCAAAGATTACTCACCGTAATCTTTTGTACCACCTGCGATAACCTTGAGCCTCGAGCGTGCCCAGCTAGCTCGGCGCGCCCGCCAGCATGCCTGCCAACATACCCGGCAACACACAACAACGTGGTACATATGTGACGAAGTATTGACATGTCAGGCCACTTGCGTTGGGGTGGGCGGCCTGTGGTGGCATGCGCTATCGCCGCGCAGCCGGTTTGTTACATAATGTACATGACCTTTTATCGCATAGGCGGTATGGAGAATCTTTGAATTCCCATTCTTACCAAACGTTATTTCCCTTCGCCACATTTCCCACAACCTTAGTTACGTTGTATCTATAACATTTCGTAAGCAGCGGTGATTTGTTAAACATCGATGAGCGTGCCTCGACCAACCATTGCTTGTATTTTGGCAATTACGATATTTATTGACATGTCATGATGACTTCCTCGAGGCGTGCAGCGTGCAGCGTGCCGCCGCGGGCGCGGGCGCGGCGCTATCGGCCGCTATCGTCTTATCAGTGTACGTGAGGCTGCGGAAGAGTCGCCAACAAAATGATAAGACAATTGAGCAGCCGCGAATTGTCCGCAGGTCAGCGTGTTATCACCCCGCGCCGCCGACACTGCCGCTAATGTGCAACTTATTCATTTTACTGACAACGGATTTGTACGTCGCCTTATTGCCTTCAAAATTAATACAATGTTATCTGTTTTCTGAATATTTATTTGAATTATTGAAAACTAAATCTACAAGTAACTCTCCACCGGCCGTAGTGCTGGCGGACCCGGTCTTGTCATATACATGTGCCCAGAGAATAGTTGTTTTTTTTTCTCTTGTCCAGATTAAATCTACATAAACTATGTACTTTTAATAGTTGTAAGTGCATGGTTCTGACGTAA
>JAOCNA010000012.1:3765317-3776555 GCA_026546675.1 Papilio helenus | reverse complement strand
CACGCCGCACACACCACACACCGGGGCGGAAGCGGATTTGTGAGAGAAAATTCAATGAATTTAAAACGAGCTTCTTTCGCTAACATAAAAGTTGCGAGTTTAACTCTACCCATGAGACGAGTCCTTTCACAAACCGTAACAACTTACCTTAATAAATCAAGATTTTTGTCTTACAATACAAACGGATGAAAGAGTAACAAAGTTAAGAAGGAATCTGTTATTTCCTCAAGGGGCTTTATTCTATAATTTATGCAGGGTCCTGTCCTATGCATAGTTAAGAGCCCTGAGCATAGAAGAGCACATCCTTTGGCCAGTAAAGCTCTCTGGGGTATTCTAGAATTATTTTCCGTCTGTTTTACATGTAGGGAATACGTACCATAGACTATTTTATGTCCTTTTATTTATTTGACAACTCTAACACAAAACGAATTGCCGGTATCCTAGTGAAACGAGCGACGGTCGCTCAGTGGTTAAGTACTTGACTTGTAATGCAGATCCATGGTTTGAATCCCAATGCAATCGCACATATCCGAAAATAAAATTAAAGATACATGTGAAGTCAACCCACAGTGGGTCAGAGGATGTTTTTTATCTCGTAAAGATTAAAAGCTTTGCTCGCGTGTAATCGAACTGAGACGAAATATCAAGAATATAGTCAATCCACAGACTTGTAATCTTGATATTTATTATGTATCAATGATAATGTTGTTGTAGGCTTTTATAACTTAAAAAAAAATGTTGTCTATTGTCAAAGGGATGGCAATAAATGTTTTTGTTTAAAACGCCTGAGATTACTTGCTGTTTTTGGTCATTTGCTAGGTTCAAGAGATCTTTTTAAAAGGTTTAGGCCCTGTCCAACCAAATTGTAAATTGTCTGATAACAATCCAACGTGTAAAATGTAAAATATGTGATGGATATATCGGATTTTGTTCCCTTATCTGACAGTGACGTCATTTTTAAGCTATCTGAGCCTCTATCAGCCAGCGGTGGGACATGCCCTTAAATTAGCGAAAATGTTTTACGATTTTCGGGAACCGAGAAAAGTGGATACTTATTGTCGGAGGCCAAAGGTCACTGTCACTGCGTTCTAGTTAGCTATCAGCCAATTCCATTAAAATTTAGACAACTGTATATGTTTTGCAATATGTATAATGAAAAAACGGTGTCACTTTTCATTGTAAAAGTAAATAACAGAGTAATAGACATAACACAACTAATATCTTATGTATATATTATGTGTATTGTAGTTTTTGTACTGATTCGTATAATTTATCAAAATACTAGCTAATTATGTAGTCATAAAACGATTAGGTAAATGCGTTAGTTGTAACACATAATGTCTTCTCAATTTGCTGTTGTATTGTGAAATGAATCGTGAATAACTAAACAGTTTAATGAATATATATGTATTATAGATATATAACCTATAGATGGATTGTTTTGTATTAGTTTGACGTCTAAAGTGGATTAATTTTTTTATTGTAAATGGCAACACTGAGGGAATTAACCCGAGGAGGTTTCAGGACTCATTTTTTTGCCTAATTTTTTCTCCGGATTAGATATCTGTAGGTTGTGTGTCTATGTTTAAAATTTAGTGTTATTAGACTAATGAAATACGCAGTTTGTTTACACATTTCAAGTTTTTTAATATCCATTAAAAATTAACAATTTAATTGAACATTTACATTAATATATTCTAGAAAAAAATTACAATTTATACTGAAATTCTGTCATACATAAAGGTTTTTGACAAAATTAACTTTAAATTTCTAGATTTTCTCTTCTTTTCCGAAGTAAGGAATATTTTATTGTTCTTTTTTTATTAAAGAACTATTGGTCATTGCTAAAGTTCTAAAAGAAAGACATTAATAAATAAAATAATTTATTTTAGAGTTTTGTAAGATTACAAACATTTTATTTGTATTAAGAATTATAATTATTTTGTCATGTAGTGTAATTGACAATCAAAATTTTTGTTTGAATTGATTAAAATGTTTCTTTGCTCAAATGTATATTGTATATAGGATATTTGAATATTTAATTTGCAACGTAAATTTAGTTGTTTAAAACTTGTTTTTTGTATTATATTCATTTAATGCTTATAAGTATGGAGAATTATCAACAATGACTAGAAAATGTAGGATTGCCCAGACTCTTGCTAGGAAAATAATGAGATCAAGTGTTTGATCGATGGACAATTACGATATTATTTGAATATATCCAAATGCTTTTACTCTCAAGTTAATAAAAAACAGGTCTATAACTTGCTTCATCAAACATTTTATCAAAGTCCTTGATATTTTTTCGGACTGTAGTTAGAAATGCATTATCAAAGTTTTGCTAAGAGCATGCACAACTGAAACTTAACTACCGCACAACTGTTTAGTCTCGATTTCATTCCTATGAGCTTATATGGAGGTGCCACACTCGATTTTTAGTTGTGCAACTAAACGGTTGAATTGGCTGCAAAACAATTGACAATCGACCAACAGTTGTGCGATAGTTTGTCAAAGGTGTGCTCCCTAAATAACAAATATCAAAGATTTCAGACGGTGCGTTAACTCTGCGGCACCACAAGTAAGCTATTAGGCTTCAAATAATTATTAATAAAGCTATCCAACACACTGCCAAATATAATATATCAGACTGTATTATTTATATTTATAGTGACATTTTGTTTCATTTAATCAGTCTGTATTTAAGTATTGTATAATCTAGCAAAATTATATTCTGACAGTTGTAACTCGATTGTCTATGATTTCAAAATGGCCGCCATCATTTGTCAAAAGTATTGACAGTATCGATTTTATACATTATAATAATTGTCACGATAGTAAATACAAGTCTCCAAATTATTAAAATGTAATAAAAATGACGTTACTTTTAACATAACGCACATATTTCCATGTAAAATTTACTCCGGTTGTGTATAATGTAATAATTGTTGCTTTATTAAGGTCATCAGATTGCAGTAATATAAAAAGCAATACGATTTAAATAACCCAATTTTTAAGAATTTACATTTATTGTAACCGAATTTGAATTATTCCAATACACTTCCGAAAATATTAAACAAATAGCTTCCGAATAGTTTTAAAGAGGTATATTTTATATATTTATTACAAATTACATTTTTACTTACCCATTAGTTGATAAATCGTTATTTCCTGTACAAAAATGGAAATCTCTACCAGTGTTTCTCTAACAGTTTTAAAAATTGTGTTAAAATTATATTTCGGATAAAATGTGTCAGGTGTTTTTTTTTAATGTCAGTTATAGACACTGGTTTAGTCTGTTTCAAACTTACTCTTTGATATAATTTTCATAAAGGTAGGAACATACTTGTGGTATTTTTATAGAATATATCGGCTTTATACATTTATTAAGTTTAGAATAATATAATTGAGACGCCTCGACATATAGAATTAATGTTTTATACTACAAAATGTATGCAGCATGCTTCTAACGCTGTCCTACTCATAGTGTGTTCCTACCTTTATAAGTTGATTGTAATAGTTATTGAAGACATTAATTGTAAAAGGGCTCAGTGTAACCTAATATGCTTCCTAAAGTAGTGCTAAATTATTCATTACCTTAATATAGTTTTATACTTAAGTTACACCGATCTTTGTTTGTGCAATGTAAATATAATTCTTATATAAAGTCGATAGTCGAGTGCTTGTAGCAGATATCACCATTGTTTTGAATAAGCGAGTATTTTGTAGCGGTTTATTTTACACTATATCTGCATATAAGACTTTTTGATAGAAATTGTAGTTGTCATCTCGGTAGGGAAAACACCAAATATTTCGAGTGAAAGCTTAGGCGATATTGTGAATTAGATATTAAGGGATTATTTAATTGTCGCCATATTAAAAGGCATATTATTAAGTTCATGTCATCTCAAGTCTACGATTCAATAGTTCCTTTGTCATGTGTCATTTAATCATACGAATAACGAAAGTAATAAAGGATATTTCATTTTATTGTATAAATAATTTACTGAATAATTATTTGCTATCTCCAATATGATTTTTGAATAAACGTTTACGTACAGGTATATTTGGTTTTATTCCAAAATGTCAATGCTTTTTGTAGAACCTGGTTTGATCCCTACCCAAAAGAAATTTACAAGAAACTAATTAGAGACACGCAACTTACCATATACCCGTTTAATACAAGCTTATCTTAACAATCCTCTAATTCATCCTAATCTATCTTCCGTCATCCCAGTTGTTACTCCCTACTTGATCATACCTTTCACACAATCCATCCATCTCTTTCTAGAATTACCTCTGCCGGTATACCACAATCATTCTTATGGGGAAAGGGATGAGAAATTGAATAACTAAGTTAAAACCTAAAATAGATATCTTCACCTAAATATCTCGACAACTCACGACTCAGTTGATGTAATTGCACAACCTAATTCAAATGTAATAACGAACACATCTCAACTAATGTCAAGTACTATAACCCAATTATCACAAAATAAACAAGAGTCGCTTGAGACATTGAACAAATAGAAATTGTAATTAAAACAAAGAGATGGTTTGAGAAATGAACAACGACGCAAAGACGAACACAGCCAGTTGGTGACCGTCCGCAGTACAGCGCATACCGTGCGAGCCTCTCCCGCGCTTTTCCAACGCTTCCCGCCAAATTAAATAAAATAAAACAACACAATATACTAAAGTGTAGTTATTTATTAAATAATCTAGTGTTAACATGATTGTGATAAATTAAAACGGATTGTTTAAATTGTTTTGTTAAAATTAAATTAAATTTATATTCAAAATGACTGCCGGATCGGAAGAACATGAACCTCTGATTTCTTCTTCTGTGGATAATCAGCGGGTCACTTATAATAATTCGCCCCAGGTGAGTAATTTAGATTATTATTTAAGTAACTTTTTAGTATAAATAAGCTTTTACTGCTATAATAGTTATTTTTTTCAATCAATCAAATTAGGTTTTGAGATTTGTATGTATTTTCATAATTAATGTTAATTTGGAGAGTCCCAGTTTATTGAAAAGGAGCATATTTCGATGTAATATTTTAAACAGGTTTCCATAGATGTGAACAGATAATTGTTAACTTGATTTCATACATATTAGAATTGCAAATTATGTATATTGCTAGACTCGATCTATAATATTTTATTATCCTCGATAATTTTCTAGCATTATTTCAAGGATGTTTTAATAAGTTATTTTTATTTCCAATCGTGGTCGTCCAATAACGCCATTTGTCATATATTAATTGCGTAATAAAATAATTAACTATTCTGTGGAATTAATTTTGTGAACAAATTAGAAGATTTTACATCCTTCTCCTTTTTGAAGTCTGTTAATAATATGATATAGTCGATGAGTACGTAGTAGGACGGAGGTGGCGAGGCGAGCGGGGCGTGCGCTGCACAGACCAGTCGGCCTTGCGGCTAGGTGGTCCGCCTCTCGCTTACAGAGGTTAACAACATGTTTTTTCATCTAACTTTAGAAAGTACCAAGATATGAGCCAGTCGCGTTATCTCTAAGAAATTATATGCCGACCATCTAGCACTACAAATAAAGATTAACTACAACGACCTTTTTTATTTGAAATATATTTATCCGTCTTTTACTTTAGAACTATGTTTTAGATATATACTTAGAGAATCAATAAACGCAGAAAATTAACAAAGAAAATTCTAAGACACTGCCTTATCAATACTATGAGACCTAAAAAGCGAAGATTTACTGTTTACAGTCGATGAAAATCCTTCTGACATATGGTTCTATCATCTGAAGGTATGAGCGTTGGTGGCTCCGGGGTTTGAGCACTTGACTTGTAATCTAATACGTCCTGGGTTAGAATCCCGCCATGTTCCAATGTGATTTTCGAATTTCATACGGACATAATTTACTCGACGTTCTTACGGTGAAGGAAAACAGCGTGATGCAACCTGCATATATGGGCGAAAAAAATCATAGATACTTCCGAGCCCCTCAGTGGGGATATATAGTGAGCTGGTAATGATAATAATTAATCGAAATCGGTATTATGGGAAAAGGATGACAACGCATGATGACCTGCCGTGGCTGTGCTGAGTCAAACTGGAACCGCAGTATCCGGGCATTAAGACCAGACTTCGCACTGTACTATTCCTAGAACGGTCTTTGTGATCACAACTTCTCAGACCAAGGGTCGATCGACTTCTATTACTATCGTATCTCTACTAAAACTGATCGGTAATGCTTGTTTCTATATTGATCAAGCAAACGAAATGTTGATTCTACGACGTTCGAAAAAATGAAAAACGCCTTCTTTGTTGTTTTGTTTATGATTATTGATAGACATTTGTCTGTGGTTTTGTTCGATACTATCGCATGTAAACTTTCAAAGTAGCACGTAATGAACATATATTTAGAACTGGTAATGAAGTTATTTGTAAAAGGCTCGTAAAATATTTTGGTAAAAGTGGTAATAAACGTCACTTTAGAAACGTGCAAAGGGTGCCAGTGTGGCAAACTACGTCAATCATCTGACGTAGCGGAAACTCGCTCCAGAACTCTGATATCACTTAATGACTATATTTCGGTCAAATTATATCTAGGAATAGAATTACTAAAATATAACGAACAGCCCACGGATGAAATAAAAACAAAACTTATTGATTTATGCAGTTATCAGATAATATACTGAACTAGAACTAGTGACATGAACAGATGAGTGTAGATTTTGTAATACAGAATAGAAAAATATTTAATGGAAAAGTAAGTTACTGAGTCAGTTCTATCAATTAAAGATGCTTATCTTTAGCATCTAAAGAAGAATATAAATATTATCTGGAGTTGCATTATTATAAGTCGAAGAGTAAGGAAATAAAGAGGAGTGTATACGAGCCGTTTGTTCCGTGTCTAACAATGCTCCATGCACGTAACCATTAATTGGTAATAAACATCCACCCACTGCTAAATCCGCAGCGTTTCTAAACCATACACAGCTACAAATAAGTCGCGAACGGCATTGTAGAGTTATTAAGTCGGAACTGAGTCACGACGGTCATGTGGAGATCTGCGCCCTATAATTAGACGATAATCAGAAAAAGGCTGAACACGGTGCATGTGGCCGGCGCCAACGGAAATCATTTTGGCACGAATATCGTACCTAGTATGCTATTCGTTCATATGGCCACGGTGGTCGTTGTGGCTGTACTGCGAGGTGGTCAGGTCTAACAGAGCGGCCATTGAGCGGCGCAGGAAGCTGTAATGGCCGCTGTCGGGTGCTTCTGCACCGGATTCGCGGCTCGCCAGCGGAAACTTTATACGTCCGACGTTCACTCATTCGTTCGTACTACGCCTACGAATTTAATTGTGTTTTTGACATCATACTTCAATTAGGTCATCGTATTTTTAGAACATAAATAAATAGATCTTATTCATCTTACGGCACACGTCAGTATCGATTGATGTAAAAAAAAGTTCAATGAAACGCACAATGACAAAAAAAAGAATTAAATTTAAAAGTAGTATAAAGTCCGCGAACTTAGGTCAAGAGAACTAACTGGCAGTATAGTAGAACTATGAGCGTATTGTAGTGCAGCGTGCACCGAGGCTACTGTCCTCAGCGCCCGTGGACTTTGGACCGAACTGTTTGTATGCACGTCTCGTTCCTTCATACGGCAATATGTTTCGTCTCACTTGCTCCCGGCGCCCCGCGCCTCCATCGTACCTTTAGATTCGTGTCGGTTAACCTTTTTCTGTCTCTCCATTGGGAAGGTGGCATTATTAACCATTAAACTTTTCTCATGAGATATAAAATCAGTTCAGAATTAAACAAAGAAAATTATGTATAGACTTATTTAAGTGTAATTTAATATAAGTAGAGATGTCCTGTCTCGGACACGCCTGTCGGCAAAAAATGTTTCCTGCACGCGATCTCAGAAATCTATAAGACTTATCCTGCGAACTCAGTGGAGATCAACGTCCGGAAGATTAATTTGGAATATAATATGTCAACTTTCCATTTCAATCAATTCCAAAATAATTATGATAGATAGTTTATGATGTATGAAGACATTCTTGTTTTTATCAAGAAAAAGCAAAAGCTAATAGTTTAAAAATACTATAACTTAAAAATATATTCACTATATTTAAAGGTGATGACATAGTAAAATTTTAATCTATCATTTAACATTTAAAGTAAGAGACAGTGCTCACGCGCTGGTTGTGAAACCTCCAGATGAGGAGCGGAGGTATGCACTCCGCCCTAAGATAGTAAAATGTCAGATCAAATTTTCGTAACATTAGCTTCACTCGAATGTCAATTGTTTGCAGCAAGGACGAAACGTGATATATCTTTGATTAGTATTACTCTATCCCAAAATTAAATCTCAAAAGTTATTTATAATGCCTCGTATTAGACTAGGTTAAAACTATGAGCCTATTCAGTATTTTCATATCATATCATATCATACTAATATTATAAATTCTAAAGTTTAGATAGATGAATAGATGTTTGTTTGAGTTTGTAGCCTAAACGGCTGAACGGATCGCGATGAAATTTGGCATAGATGTAGAGCATAGTCTCGAAGAACACATACGCTACTCACTTTAGGTTTTTTTAATTCCACGCACGGAGTCGCGGACGAAAGCTAGTCAATTATATTATTCAAATCTCCATTGTGCTTAACCTGTTTTTAAAATATTTTTTTCAACATTTAGATGTTCAATGACGTTCACTCAAATCGATTTACCTGCGAATGTGCATTTAGATAACATCCCGTTTGGGAAGCCCTAACTGACTCACAAAAACTTAAGCCCTTTAAGCTTTTAAAAAGGATGTGCGCGTGGATTACGTGTGATATTATCGTTAATGTAAATATCCATTAAAGAATATAACCTTTAAAAAATATATCCTAAAGTTTTACCATTTATTGATCTCAGTACAAAATATTTAGGTTTAAATATTTTGCTTAAACTATTTTGTTTTTCTAAATCAAATAAGCCATTGCAAATAATCATAGACACTAAAGAAAATTACATCAAAATATAAAACTCTGAAACACACATTATGTACATTAGTGAGGTGCATCGTCGAAGCGATATCGATAAACTATCGAGAAATTACTGAACGATGTGCGCCGGTACCAAGAAATGCGGCGCGCTCTCAAAGGCCGGGGCGGAGTCGACAGAAAAAAATCAATCCCTTTGTTACTAACAACTTAGGTGTACCGAAATAAAATAAAACAACCTGACCACGAACTGACGCTGGCCGCGCAGGGAGGCGCCAAACCGGCCACATAATTTATCGATATACTGAAGAGATGTTGTTCCCGAGATAACGACCGCGTGTCGTAGTTAATGACTGTAAACTACAATGCCTACACAACTGCGATTGTTCATCATTGAATTGAACACTTCTCTACTTTTTTCCCGAATTAATTACAATTTCACCTTTTGGCACTATGTTAGACACTTATGTCAGATCTTTCTCTTATTTTCATTGTTGTTTTGGCAACATTTGAAGTTTATTGATTGAGTTGTAATATGTACATATGGGTGCGTGCGTGCTTTGTCTAATTTATCAATGTTAAGTTTATCTATGAGTACATGCACTTAAATGTCGACCAACCATTGTTTTCAGTATACCTATCTATCTTCTTTGTTGTACGATATTTAACAAGTCCACAATCACATTATACTGCTATTATTATTGTTTAATTAAAACTTCGCTTAAATAGATACCTATATTATAAATTGCTAATCGTGAACAAGAAAAAAAAACATTGAAATTATAAGACTGTAAGGAAAAAATAAATTGTAGTGTCAAAAAACTGATTTCTAAATCAGAGTTAAACATAGACAAGATTTCTTTACAAAGTCTTGACGCCCCTAAAAGTATAGATGGCGTACGAAGATAAATGACGGCGATAGTCTATAGGAGCAAATCTTCAGGCGGACACAAAGCCAGTCCCGCCGGGGAGATGGTTGTGGAGGCTGCGCGGGGCTGCGGGGGCGCGGGGAACGCAGGTTCGATTCCGAGAAACCGCCGGCTCGGAGGCAGCCGCGGTAACATCACAGACCGATACCTCGTTAACTGCGAGAGGTGAAAAACACACGGCGGATGCACTTTAAGCATACTCAATTAAATTTAAAAACATCGCCGCGCCTTATTATACTTCGCAGACCCTTCAATTTTATAATTACAGTTTGAGTTATAAGGTCTCGAATAATTTCGTTTGTAATGTCATATCATAATTTTATGTTTAAGATTGATCTTATATTTTCACGTTTAATTAAAACATACAATTTTAGAATGATTCGTATTCGAGCTTTGTCTAATACCATCACTAGATGGTGCTATTGTGAAGAAAAAAACAGGCGGCGCGTTGTTAAAAAAAAGACACAGATAAGGTAATTTCTAATTAAAACAACTTAATATTTTTTTGTCCGCGTGATACGAATTTACCTTTATAATTTTAATACAAGCGAAAATGAAGAAATAACAGAATATAATAAGAATTAACTAACAGCTACACCTGCTGAGAGCATCAAAGGAGTATGTATAAATGAGACCGACTTTGCGCCGCCACGACCGCGTAAAGGCGAGCGTCGTCTGCCGCGCTGTAATTTGATTTATGTAACAACAAAACTGGGCTAAACCGAGAACGGTAATCAACTCCAAACCAGCGTTTAGTTATCTAATTGTGGACGTGTGTGTATCACAAAGAAACAAAATAAAATACATTATATCAAAATGTCACATAAATAACATGATTTGTCCCAATCTTCTGTCTAAAATCCGATGTTTAAATAAATTCTTGTTAACAATTCTTTTGTGATAGACCTTATTTAATAGATTACCTGTCGTAGGTGTTTTCTAATTCATGTTGTATGCTAACATTAAGTTAACTGACGGCGATATCCTAATTGTGATCCATAAAAGAGTCTGTAGTCATAGTGTTAAACATAGCTCCAAAAGATTAGAAGGTTTGTTTTATTTGTGTAATAATAACAGTAGGAGACGTCGAGGCCCTTTGAGAGGAGACAGTATAACGAAAGCGACATTACGGTGAGTCGCGGAGCGGCGTCCGCTGTGCCGAAATAACCGCACGCGCAGTAAATGGAAATTGTATTGTTCGATTTGTTTGTGTGTAAATTTGTGTGACTTTGATTATTTTTGTTTGGTAAGTTGTTAATAATAAATTTTTAATTCTTAAATATTTTAATGCACAAAAGAAATTTGTTTGTAG
>JAOCNA010000012.1:3705687-3724014 GCA_026546675.1 Papilio helenus | reverse complement strand
CTTTACACGCTCATTCAACCCCAAATATGACACATTGTGCGTTCCACTCGAGAAATGGGATGACTTATTTGACATATATGACTGTATTAAGTATAAATTTCGTTTGGCATATTTTAAAAATCTCTAAAACAAAAGGCTACAAAAGGCACAAATAGGTCAGTAGAAAAATAACCCTTGTGCCACTTTTCTATTTTCGTTATAATCGATCGACACTGATCTGGACTAAACACACGGTGACTCTGCAAGCCAGCCTAAAAATAATAAAACATTCAGAATGGCGCAATAGGTAGGCACCGTTTCAAATATGCATGAGGCCCCATCACGCCAAGTTAAAAGCGCGCCGAGTGACATAGTTCCGAAACGGTGACAATACGAAACACCTAGACATCACAGACAATGGAAATGCTTCATATGGATAGAAAACCCTCTGATATTTTCTTTAGAGTGTGCGCACACCTTTCACTATACTATAACACAATTGTTGTGCGATTGTCAATTGTTTCGCAGCCAATTCAACTGTTTAGTTGAGCAACTAAAAATCGAGTAGTATGCGCACCTCCATATACTGACTAAGCTCATAGGAATCAAAACGAGATTAAACAGTTGTGCGATAGTTTAGTTTCAGATGTGCTCATGCTCTTATTCATTACAAGGTACAAAGATAACTTTAAAATATTGAGATATAATCAATTTGCTTGCCAACATAAGAAGCATTTATTTGATCAATGTAATATTAGTAATGTAGAGGTTTTTCATATCAAATAAACTCCAAAACGGAGTTCATAAATTAAACACATAAAGTGCTTTCGTATAACAAGATGTGTTATGAACCAGACGACATCTACATTCTAATTCTGTCTAGACTTACAGTAACGAGTTTGTTGCTAAATAAAAATTGTTACGTTTTGAATAAAATAACAGACTTCATTACAACAAATTTAAAATCCACAAGAACTAATGAATAAAGTAAATATTTAATTAAATATTATAAATGTGAAAGGTTGGAAGTATGGAGGTTTGTTAGCCTAAACTGCTGAATGGATTTCAATGAAATTTGGCATAAATGTCTTTAAGAATATATGAGATACTAGTTAAGTTTTTTTTTTTATTTTGCGAAGACGGAATCGTTCATCAATTTGAAATGAAAACACACTTTTGTATTAAATTACAAGCATTTTCCGTTATAAGACACGATATCCAAGTAATTTTACAAATTCAGTTGAACGAGAGAAACACAATAGAAAACCTGGGACCGTTTCAATACCGTGGGACGAATAGCTCGGAAGGACAAATTGAATTTTTGTCCTCCAATCAATACGTGGCTACTGAACACCGATTACTTTTCCAGTTATAGAATTCGAATTCGTATTGACTTTACGAGATTTTTAATTAACATAGATTTACTTTATTTTAATCTTAGTAAAATTATAAATGCGAAAGTTTAGATTGATGTTTTATAGAGTTAACCTAAACTGTTGAACGGATCTCAATGAAATAGGGTGTAGTTATAGATCATAGTTTGGAAGAACACATAGGTTAATACTTACTATAAAAAAATCCACGAGGACAGAGTAACCTCCTTGGTAATATTTTTATCGATGCAATTCAAATTACGAATAAAAAAATTGACAATCGAAAATAATTTTTGTCTGTCAATCAGTTTTTTAAGCATATTTTAGAAACTGTTTTGATTGAAGTTATAAGTGATGCTTTTGTTTTTGTGTTTTAAGCTTCTAGTGGATTAATTAATTTAAGGTAAATTTTATAACATCATTTTAAAATATACCAAAATAATTAATGTAACCTCTTACATAAATTTAATATAATCATGCATTAAATTTCTCGTACAAAAACTTCACAAGAATACTAATTTTCGGTATTACTCAAAAATTCAACGAAGAGAGATAAACTTCATTGCGGATGCATGCTACACACGAGAGGGTTTTAATGGAAAATTCGTTCTTGCAAATTCATTTATTTCGACCAAAAATGTATTAATCATTTTATATTAAGTACAAAATACAACTGCACCATATTTTCATTTAGTTGGCTGCGAATTACCGATGTCATATAATCATTAATCAATCGTCGATTGATTAGTAATTAATTAATCATTAATTAATAAATAATTAATTAATCATTAATTAATAAATGATTAATTGAATGTACTGAATCATGACTGGGCATAGGGATATTATCGAACTGACGTGTTCTAAGGAACCAAAGTCCTTATAAAAAATAAAGAAAATAATAAAAAAATGACAGGGCTTTTAAATATCATACTAATATAAGAGTTTGTAGCGTAAACGGCTAAACGGATCTGTATGAAATTTGGCATAGATGTAGAGCATAGTCTGGAAGAATACATAGGCTACTCATTTTTGTTTTTTTAATACTTGAGAGTCGCGGGCGAAAGCTAGTTGTTCATATGTTAAAGTAGCGTTAGAATTATATTTTCAATTTATTTTTATCTGCAAATTGATTGGAACAGTTATAAGAATTCTTATAAAAATATTGCTATTTCTTATTATCAGTGTACACAAAAGACTGTCATAAATGTGTACAAAGCGTTCAAGTAATAAAGAATAAGTTTACATGAAAAGAAACAGTTTCTCAAAGAATGTTAGAAAAGCGCATTGCAGCGAAAAATATAAGTTCAATCGGGAAAGGATCACGTTTTCATAACAGCGTGAAATTAATATTACGTTCGTGGAAATTCCTCGTGAATCCTGGTATTTGTTCTAAGTACATATTTAATATGGAAATAAGATTTTTTTCCAGAAATATTAGTTAGTTTTTTGTTAATTTACTAACATTTCTTTTAACCAGTCCAACTAATCTCTAGGCTTTTGTTAGGACGGTTTACGACAATAGTCGAATGGAATTCGAACCCTCGACCGCAAGATCGGTAGTCCGTACTCCAAACCATTATGCTATTGGCCCTTAAATATAAAAATTAAAATTGACTCGTAACAACGCACGAAAATTCATTAACACTCCAGTTTCGGGGTCGAAAGTTTCGGTTAGATTTTGACCGTAACCGAAAATAAATTTTTATCCGAAACTATGGTGAAGTCGATATTTCGGTCACTAATAAGTAATGCTTGACATTTGAACTTTATGCCGGTTTAATTCGTTACGGGTGTTTATTTAAAAGTGTGTGTCTCCGAGCCGGTATAAAGTTTGAATGGTATTATACATCTGTCTTAAAGAGTGCGCACACCTTTGGTAAACTATCGCACAACTGTTCAGTCTATGAGCTTATATGAAACGCACACTACTCGATGTTTAGTTGTGCAACTAAATAGTTGAATTGACTGAAACAATCGAAAATCGCATAACAGTTGTGCCATTGTTTAGTTAAAGGCGCCAACTCTAAATGCTTTATATGTCTGTAATCGTTATATGTTACATTTCATTCATGGCTTTGTTTTTGTGAAACTGCATGTTTTTGTTTTTGATGCATAAGAACGAGGCGGAGTTTTTTAAATTTGGAACATTATGCTTCATGAAGATTGATCCCCTCTATACTTTCTCCTATAATGTGTAAAGGGAATATATCTTTGATGTACAAAACTAGAATTCGAGAACAAATCGAGTTTGAAACTGTAGCACTTATAATATTTGCAGACTCACCGGTGCAGTTTGGTTGGTAAATTTGTGGATCACGTAATGAATATTTCATATTCAATATCAAAATGGAACGCCAGTACTTCCCTTGATAAATATAACGAAGGTTCAAATTTTGTTAGTGAATTGTGTCGCCCCGACCTGGCTGGCAGAATTCCCATTTCTTAAATAACATACATAAAACAACGAGCTGGAGAGCAATGTTATGACGTATATTTTTATTGAAAGGTAGCTTTATAGACATGCTATGAAATGTCACTTTTTAGTTTATATCCGTCCTCAGTTATAGCAACTTAATAGTTTCATAAACTATATTGTGGTCTTAGGTCATAATTAGAGTAATGTTTATGGGAAACAATAAAAAAAGAACATCTTCTTTGTTGCTTTGTTTATTGGATTGTCTTGTGATACAAGATTGTGAAGCCTAATCAACAATATTAATAATCATAGCTTGGCGCTCGACTTGATGCATACCTTTATGTACGCAAAAGTATTCGATAATATATTTATTCTCTCAATAAAAATGTAACGCGAAGACTTTAAGCGATGTAACAGTTTATATTTATTAGTCGAGGACTATTAAATTTCCCTTACCTTTGCGGTATGTAATAAAGTCTTGTACTCTACAACATTCTTCGGAAAGGCTCGTTAAAAATGTACGAGTCTCTCGTTTAGCTGAAGGGTATGAAAAGTGGAGCGAGTTGAGAGTTACTTATCTAGCTAGGTTCTCTTCGCCTTGAAACATAAAGGTGATCTTAGGTATCTATTATACGAAAATGTGTGAAACTTGTAAATATTTTCAAGTGCCGTAACTACATTGCCTTTAACGAAAGTTTTGTTTTTTTAAACTGGTCGATCGCTTGGTCTTTTGAGCTTTATATGGATGGAGAGTTAAACAGGTCAAGCGTGACTTATAAGACTAGTGTACGCTAATAGACGGTAATCATAGACGTTGTTGTAAAATAAATTATGTAGTAAGGAATAACAGATGGTTCCATATCACGTCACGTATGATTTGGGAACCGACTCAAAATTCGAATTACATCTCGATTTATGTTAAGATTCAATGTAACATAACTAATTTATTTCGAATTCTTAAGAATTGTTGCATTTTAGAATAATTGGATCATTAAGAAATCTAATCTAAATATAAGAGGATTATGTCTTTCTTTATGTTAATAGAATTTTCTGTTTATGTCCAATGGAATATATTTTTAAGACGTAATTATCAATTTAATTAAAACTGGCTTAATATGAGATTGGTTCGGAATCTTCGAGTAATTAAACATTCCATCACTTAATTAAGCTTACATTTTTGTGGGAACATTTCTTAGAAATATGGCACATTTTCTTTTTCGTATAATCTTAAAAAAGTATGGAAATTTTAAAAAGATCATCGGATCTCCTATCTTTATTTCTGGGAAGATCGTTATTGGGCTCACACGCATTATAAATGTGAAACATTAGCTATATCGTATTCCCGCAAGATACATATGTAGTTTCAAACTTTCGCCTACAACAGATTTCTACAATTTCTACTCTTCTCTGACCCGGTAATCCATGCGGTATAAGATCGGAGAAAGGTTCTGTGTCAAGGACTAGTACGAGCGCACTCCAACACTCGAATAAATTGCAAATGGAAGTGAATGTTATATATATTCGTGGAAAACTTGGATATGACGGTTACCCACACTGCTACATACATATTTTATTACCCTGATATATATTTAATTTTATCAGAGTGAAAGATAGCGAAAATTTTACCAATATGCCTAAATATACCGACCGGGGAACATAATGTTACTAAAAAATTAATAAATATTAAGTTAATTGTCAAGAATATATTTGATAAGTTCTATTAAGATCCATCTTATGGTACGTTTTCCGTAGTGAGTCAATTTCCTTATGACAAAGACTTCCTGATGCTCGCTTCCTTCCCAACGCTTCAATAAACCCTTCTATTTCTCTTTCTATGACTACAATTTCTGTTATCGATTTCCTAAGATAAAGTGCTTTAGCCGCGTATATTCAAGCTAAGCTAAAAAGCTCGCAATTTTTATTTTAATGCGGTCAGTCGATCGATTATTTCCTTGGAAACTTTTTAATAGAGTGAACGAGGCCATATATTTTCTATTTGAGTGTAACTATTAAAGAAACACATTTAATATTTATACTTTAATTTTGCATCGGAAAGAATATTACTAAATCGACTATTAATAATTATCTTATCCCTCTCAATACAATTTTTTTTATATTTTCAAGTGCAACGCGATAAATTAACGGCAATTTGATAACAATTTATATAGCTATGATTAACTATAGTTATACTCCAGTGGACATTGTATACAGCTGTTTAAATAGCAATGACGATAAACCTTGTCTTGATTTCCACGGTAGCCATTCGAATTTTCACAGTAATTAACCGCAGACGGGCAGGTTTACAGTAAGCTTAGCTCGAATGGATTGCGGTTTCTCCGCGGTGGAGGCTTTCATATCTCGTAAATTGTATTTACTGTTATTTTGTAATTACATATCAACGTATGTCTTATATCAGTATCTATTATGTTCACTGTGATTAAATCGATGTCATGAATAAACAGTAAATTGCTGTTATGAATCATGTGTAATTTGATATAGTTATTTACTTGTTCTATTTGTTAGTTACTCATAGTCATATGTAAATATAATGACAAGTTATCGCAAGAAAGAAAAAAAAACTGTCAAATAGGATATCGGTATCGAAATGAAAATGCTTTAAAAATACAAAAGTAGACAGGCTTTAATACCCTAATGTAACAGTTTTATTTTATAAAACACATTTCAATGCAGTTGTAAAAGATCTTGTATAAACTTACAGGACGTGGGGTTATGCCATGTCTGTATAGGAAGTGACCAATTCAGGTTATAATGTCTTGCGGTAGAGAAAATCAGCACTCGTTACTACAAAGATATCACCCACACATAAACGTTAAGAACAGATATGTGTGGTAAAGGAAGTTATAAAACGAAATTAATTATGTACAAAGATTAATTTTCTTTAAATCCATTCGAAAAACTAAAATAGAATAATAATATTTTGTTTAGAAATAAATAGTTCATTTCGAATAGTAAGTTATAATATCTGCCTACCCCTCTGTGTATTCTAAATAAGTTTCTCCTCTGATAACTAATCCACTTTGAAACTCCCTCGGTTCGGGATACGTAACACCGACAGGGGTTTCATAAACTCCCTGTAATAACTTAAAATACGACGCTAAATTATTGAAACGGATTATATTTTCCTTGTTAGTTCAAATTAATTTATTTTTAAACCACTAAATTATTATGAACAAAGTAAATTTGATATCCTGCAGCTGTTGAGTTGACTAGCAAACAATACCCATCTGCATACTTTTTACATATTTCAGTTTTCGTTTGTGGGAAGAAATGAATGCACATGCTTTCCAGCGTTCACTTTGTTTTTGTTGTTTGCATTGAAATTTTCAGACGTTATTGTTGGAGAGTTGATTTTTTTTTTATAAAACTAAATGTTTACATATAAATGTGTTATTTTAAAAGTGTGATGTAATAATCGTAAAGAATTTTTAATGGCTGCAGCTTCAATGCGAATATCTAGGGCAAATGTTATCGATATTATAGATTAGTAACAACAATTTGAACTCAAAGTGTGTAAGCATTAACAAATAATTACCACGGCTGTATTCGTATGTTTTTATAACAATTAGTAGGTATTGTAAACACATGTATAGCAATACTGTATTTTATTTTATCGTTAATGAGTCATTGACTCGTCTGTTGATAATTGTACCGGAAATGCGCGGTAACTTGACTCCGCTACTTTTAATTAGTTGTTACAGTGTTTTTCAGTTGGTTTAGCGTTTTACTTGCAGCCAACAAAATTGTATTTCAGTTTAAATTTTGTTCAAGTTCCCAGTTGTGTAGTTGTTTATGAACTTCTAATTCGGTTTGTTGTCTTAGTTATATGAAAATTAAAATTGCAACTAAAATGATCTATTCTTCTGTGTGAAGTTATTTCGGTTCACACACATCAGCTTGATTAATTCATGTTAAAACATTAGGCCGTAAAATTTGCACCAAAGTTTAAGTGCAAAACACTTCAACAACTTAAATGTTTCTCCAAATTTCGGGTCCTAAAATTATAAAAGTTTAATTACATCGAGGCGGTAGACATGCTGTTACTGTTCATTTTTATTATGTCGACGCTCACAAAGCTTCTACGTAGATCTAACACTAATTCTGTTTTACGCACGGGATTCCCTTCTTACTTTTAATTTGAACAAATTGTTTTCTTTTACGACTTTTACAAGACTCGCTTGTTCTTTTTACTAAATCCAGTTTAGGGATTATCTCAAGTCTTTATATTTGTTCGGTGGTTCTTATCGCATTTTCGAACTTAATTTTGGTGAAAGTTTCTCATACAAGTGAACCCGTTTTTTTTTATTAGTATATATGAAAATTAAATTGTTCCACATTACCTCATACTAATTGCTATGCTACGAAGTTGTCTAATCGTAATAATATGTATTGTAATTAGAAAGTTTGTCACGTTACGGAGAAATGATGTAATTGTTATTTTTAAGAAGTCGCAATGAATAGGCGTACGTAACGCGTATATTGTATACTTTGGTATGTTTATCGTATTATTCGGTTTAGTCAGTTTATCGTGTCCATATCTCGGATGATAGCGCACGTCCTATCAGCATTGTTTAATTTATCTTTAACATTTGTCATTTTGTTTCTGTCGTGATCGTGTGTGAACTGGACATTAATTATTGTGCCGGTTAAGTAATGGCTGATAATGATCAGATCCCAAATATGAGAAATATTATAAGGATGTTTGAAGCACGGACAACTATCGAGGATGTGTGCACTGAGGAGTCGGCAACGGATACCGATATATCCGAAAGGGCAAATGGTGAGATGCGTGTTTTGCACACATTTTTAAAGTTTCGTGTCATATTTTAAATAATGGAAGTTAAATGTGAGTGATTTAAATAAATTGATGGCGAAAGAAGTAATTCAAAAGGAGTGATGCATAACATTTTCAGTCTAATTAATGGAAAAATCCTTTGCCCATTAAGTTTTTATTAAATATGAATACTGGTGTATTTATATCATATTTATGTGAAGTATTTCCACGATGTTTTCACGTATTTCTAACTTGTCGTTTTACCATATAGAAATTATTTTTACGGAGGCTGAAATTTAATCTATGTATTGAAAACCGCGTTTCGCATGAATAATGCGTGTTTTCTCAAGCATCATAAATACTTCACGTGTTAAATTCCGTAGATGAAGTGTACAACGATCCAATACGTAATTATACTTGTAGAGAATGAGCTGCTTTTTGTATCAATTTTCTGCATTTAGTTTATTAATGAATCGTACCGATATTAAATATTAATACACGGAAGGAATCAAGAATGATACGCCTTTGTGGTAATGTGCTTAAATCAAATTAGTAGGAATGAGAGTTTAAGAAAATGTACCATATAATAGTATGTTTTCACTTTGATAGGTTACCGGGCTATATGGCAATGAGCTCGGGTATAATTAAAAATACTAGCAACTATGAAAGAGGTGTAGCGTAGTTAGTTGGTTTTAATAATAGTATTTTTCTACCAATGCCAATAGTAAATGTTCCATACATTTTTGTTGTAGGCAGTGAAGGCGAGCAGTTAGTCGGAGGCAACAACCCAGCTGCCGACTTCGAGGCTCTTATAGAGCGTCTGGAGCGTGTGACTTCACGGCTGGAGCGTCTCCCCGCGCTACGCTCTCGCCCACTCACACCCCCGCAGTCGCCGGCACTTCAACCGTCAGCACCTGAGTCCCCGGCACCACAGTCGACGGCACCTCAGTCCCCGGTACCAACGCCGCCACAGGAAACAGTAGAGCTCCCAGAGACACCAGTGGAAGACAGCATGAGTGTCAACGGGTATCAGGATTTGATGCAGGTAAGCGGTTTTAAGTCATCAGCTTCTTATGTTAAAATACAAGTTGGCCGGAAATTTTCAATGAATTTCCAAGTTCTCCATTGTACAATTTGTTAGCGTTAGGTCGAGCAATATGCTGCCGCTAGCTTCGTCTCGTATTCTTATTAAGTGCCTTTATTACGTGGGAAGTAAGAAATTAAATTTGTAACGAGGACTCCCGGCTTTATTAACGGAAATAATTTTATAAAACATTTTCTAAAGCTGAAAAACTGTTAGAAGGTTTTTTATTGGCTTTTAATGATGTAAAAATATTAATCTCAAAAAGTGTTCCAAAATATCTCCCGTAATGTTTTTGCTTGGTTTATATTTGTAGGTATGTTTCATTTTTTTTATCTCAGATTCACAGCTACCAAGTATACTTTTAATTTTGTTAAAGAACAAGGTTAACGAGACGAGTTCGGAGTTTAATATTCTGAGTCGAAATTCACTTAAAGTAATTACTGAAGCAGGAACAATATTTACCTTATCTGTTTGCTTGCCTAATCAAAAGTTGTTGCGCCAAACTTTCTTCATTACCGTAAAAGATGCGATGGTAAAGGCAAAATTAAGAATAATTTTGTACTGAAATTCAACGGTTTCTCAGCGTATAAATATTTCATGTTTTTAACTTTTTTCTACTTACAGTTTTATGTCTTAACATTTAGATCTTGTTATGTCCTCTTTTATGATAAGTTCTTGGGAAATAGAGAATCAGTTTGTGTGAAATCTTTAAATCAATGCTAAGAGATGAGGGACTTCGGAGGGTTATCAACGACATTAGTGACAGCCTTTTAGTAACGTCATCGACAAAATGTGTATCGCATTTGTGCAGCGCCTTTACCGGACGTAAAACCAACAAATCTCATACAAATTTTGTCGATGACTAATACCTTCTCACAACTGTCATCCTAATATTCATGATAGTCCCTCTTGTTAACTCAAAACTACTGTATACTTAATACTTTCGTAGTTATGTTTAATGGATAGGGTTAAGCAAGGATGATGGCATGTAGATAAAGTTTGTGTAGGGTTAATGTAGGTAACCGCTGTTGTTTCGTGTGGTTATCAAAGTTAAACTCAGGATCAATTAACAGGTATAGTTTACATCTAAGTTCTACGTATTTTGTATTGAATAATTACTATTGTTTATTCGGCGAATGAATGTATGAACCCTTAGACGATATCGTCTAAAATTAGTATTTACAAATGAAACAAGAAATTAATTAAATTCACGGAGGTAAATGTTCTCCAAACTGAGTTAGGGGAGCTCGATACGGGCGTGAATTTACGAATTGGTATTTTATCATTGCAATATCACTATTTCAATTCAGTTTGATAACGATGAAGCTTATTTATCAGTTATCGCAGTGCTTACTTTGGGTTTTAATTTTCTATAACTACTCGTAACATTTCTATACAAAAATGTGCCATTATTGAAATGAATATGCTTTGATAATAAAGTTAGCGATGTTATTCTTTTGTGGGCGGCTGTACCGCCTTAATGTTGTATGATAAACGACACACAAAGGGCCCATCTACTCCCGCACGAGCCAACTAAATAACATATTTATCATTGTGATAAATCGCAAATGTTTTTTCTTTACGCTTCTAAATTAAAAAGTAGATGATATGTTTTTTTACAATTTCCGTAGAAAATTTTAAACCCTTGGACAGAGAATTTTATTTTCGTAATTGTAAATCACAAGAGGTTTTCTTTGACAATGAGCATTAAATGCCTTAAAAAGGCTTTATTTATCTTGAGACAGATAAACCTTTTGTCCCTTTGACCTTTTAAGTAAGGACGGGTGAATAATACAACCTTTTTAACGTAAACCTGGGAAGGATAACAATGTATTGTGCTGATATTTTTCGGTGCCATTCTCTCTTTAGTTTTTTTTTAAAATAAGGATTAAAATGAATAACAACCGTAGGCATAATATGCATTCCAATTGTTTTATAAATCTTCATTCGATTTATTGATCATAAGATGAGATAATTGAATTATTTTTGTGTAAAACAAAAAGTAGTTTCATTTAATTATTCGTGGAATTGAAAGAATTAATTAATTTTAATTATTTGATTGTTTTGCCTCTTGACCATTTATTGCAGCAAGCAATAGTTAAACAAACGATCCTCAAATAACCAACATATCAATAAAAGTAATGAGAAATGGAAATAACGTTTTTTTTATATGGATATTACTTTCGAAGTGGTAATAAAAATAACTCTTACATCTCATCTTCTAATAAAAAGGTTATTCGTTGCGATCGGATCATTCGATTGTACCGAAAACAAACTCGTAACTCGAACGTAATTCATTTACAGCGTCGAACGCGCGTCACGAGTCGTCCAATAAAATAGATTAATAGTACTGACAAATAAATCAACAGCCCTTGTTATATTTATTGACACAAGGTACAAAAGGGCAAAAAGAAAACAGTCTGATCAACAAATTTTTTGTTATGCATCTAAATAAATATTAGTAAATCTCCTCACTGGTCTACTATAAGGATTTTTGTGGATTTTGAGGGTACTAGAAGGACTTTATCTATACTAATATTATAAAGAGGAAAGATTTGTATTTTTGTATGTATTGAAATAACTCAAAAACTACTAGGCCGATTTTAAAAATTCTTTTACTGATAGAAAGGTAATTTATCTGTGAGTAACATGGGCTATATTTTTTAATTTCACGAGGGCGAAGTCGCGAGCAATAGTGTCTTATCCGAAGTTAGATTTACAATAATTTTGTTCTATAATGTTACGGTTGAAGGATTAATCTGGACATTATGTGAAATGTCTACTTTGACCGTAACATACATTAATTAGCTAACAAAGATCTACTTTATTTTATAGTAATTGTCATAACTAAGAAATTCTAAAATTACATGCAATTGCACGCACATCTCAAAAATCATTTAAATTTTTTTTACCCGTCACATACACAAATATTGTCAGTCAGTAAACGACAAAAAATACTTTAAAAAAATTAAGTTGTAATTTTAAACTTAAAATGTTCAAAGCAAAACTTAGCTCGCTAAGTTTATTAACGTTTGTTTTAACAACTTAAAATAACAATAAATTCAAGGGTGACATAAACCTTGGTACCAGCTTAACCGACCGTAGTAACGTAAGGCTTCACGGGAAGGTTCTGGAAGCCAAAGTACTGTTTTAATGTCTTCCTCTGTTATTTCCTGATACTAATCTATTTCCTATTGTTAGAAATGTATATATGCATAAATATAACTGTCTGTTTATTTAGAGGCACTTTTTTGTCTTTCTTTATGTGTATTCTAAATACGCTCCGGAATATAAATATGACTAAAGTTTTAGTTATAGGTTAAAATAATTAAGTACGTTAAGGGTTCATTCACACAGCAGATTAACGTCGCAAATAAATCTGAACATTAGTTTTAAATTTTACTCTGTACAAGAAAGGACATAGAAAGCAAAATTAAACCTTTTTTCAATCAAATAAAGCTCAATTTAATTTGCGATGAAAAATCTCTGCTCCGCTCCGGTTTGTTTGAACGGACCCTAATTTTTTTTTGTTAAAATTACTATAAGGCAACACCAAAAAAGTTTAGTTAAGACTACGAATAAGTATTAGACGACCTAGATTTGATAATCTTTCCGCTCTGTCAGCTTCATTGTTCTATTTTTACATTAAAAAATATCACAAAATGTACATTAAATTCGTAATTTTTGAGATATGATGTAATAGTTACATTGACCGAGTGTATACGTGTAATGTTACTACGTGATTTTGTTGTTATCCTACTAAAGGCACGTACAACTGTATTGTAACTGTCATTAAATCAGTAACTTTATCACGACTGAATAAGGTTCAAATTGTTTTAAAAATATCCAAAAATTCCTGTACAAAAATTTAGTTCACACTGTCTCAATCTTATTTCTCAATCAAAGAAAACGCGACTAGCTTTCGCCCTCAACTCCGTTCACGCAGAATTTTTAAAAAATAGTAAGTAGCCTTTTTCCAGACTGTTTTACACGTTACAATAGCTATCATTCACCCATACAAACTTTCGCATTTATAATATTAGTAAGATTTGTATGTTATACGTCCAATTTAGACATTCCATTCTATCGTGAAATTATTGCCAAAAAACTGGTTGGACTTGAATTTGTTAATAAAAAACTACACTAATTAAAATCACGAGAATCGATTAGTTCAATTGCTACCGCGTTTTAAATAAAACTAATTATTTGTGTATAATATTTGATATTTAATTTTAATAACAAAACCCTTTAGAAATGACTTATAAGCAATAATTGAAGTCAAACAGAATATTATGTAGACTATACTAATATTATAAAGAGGAAATATTTGTATTTTTGTATTGAAATAACTCAAAAACTACTTGGCCGATTTTAAAAATTCTTTCACCGCTAGAAAGATAATTTACCTGTGAATAACATTGGCTATATTTTTTGATTTCACACAGGCGAAGTCGCGAGCAACAGCTAGTGTGATAGAAAATGTTATTTTGTTTTAACGCATGCAGCGGTAAAAGAAATGTAGCCAATTTGGAACTAGAAAACGGATATGTAAAATGGCTTTGAGTTGTAAAAAGCTTTATGCTATATTTTATTTCAATAATAATTTAATGTGTTGCCATTTCGTTCAAATATTGGTATGCATACGTCATATATCGTGAACGTCAATCAAATCGATTTATCATCGCTACCGAGCAATCGATAGTATTTAAATCGATATTACAATTAAAGCAGTATCTCGACTCTAATTAAACTTGTTATTTTATCTGAGGATGATTAAAATTTATGTCTCTGTTGACCGCAAAACTGCTACGTCTTGGAATAACAGTGATTGTTTTTATAGTAATTGATATTTATTGATACATGATATTTCTACTCGGTTTATAGACTCAAATAATCCTTTCTATAAACGAGTTTTTTTTTATTTATCTGCAAAAATATTTAATGCAAAATTTGTGGAATTCTAAAACGAACGTCAAATGTTTCGTAAACGCCGCTTACAATCTGTCAAACGTCAATTTTATTATAATTTGGAGTTAAACCGTGCCGTTATCATACGTTGTTACATATTTAAATGTATTTTCAGTATTTGACCGTAAAATGTGTCAAATTCAAACTTGTCCTACCAAAAATCTATCTCACCTTTTTTTCGTTTTTGTTGTAATTTATGTATATCGAGATAGTTCGAGGTCGTTTGTTAAAAATGGCGACAATTAATTGAGTCACCGTCTCAACGCCTCGTTGATAAATAACAGAATTATCGCCAATCTTAAATTAAATTAGAGAAAACAATATAAACTCGAACTCAATACGTCTATGGTCTGTTTATTTTGCATATTTTTCTTATTTGACAAAATGGTGTATATTTCGCTTCGTGTTTTTTTTTTTATAACCTAAGATATCTATTTCAAGTGTTTCACCTATAATAAGAGAGACGTCAAGTGTTTTTGTTTTAATATTTTACCAGCAAAGTAAAGAATATGTGCGCCTATTCATAAACTGAGTCTTTTCATGAGCATTTAAGTGATAGTTCGAGAAAGTATTCGAAACATCTACAACGTAAAAATATCACAAATCAAATACAAATATCGATGACGTTACGAAAGCGTTCTCACAAATATTCCTAATAATCCCCCTTTAATGTTGATTTTATCATACCATTCTTGTGACACATATTTTTGGCGTATGCAGTTTTATTTCGATATTCCAACCTTGTTATGAAGTAATATTACAAACCTTTTATGTGTAATTCGAGTGGGAATCTCGTGAATCACAACTCATTATAACCTCGTATTGTCAACAACGCCACCTGCTGGCGACTAATTGCACTTTAATTGCTCCATACTTTGTACTTAAATGTCACTATTTCCATGCTTATCGTTATTATTGTCACTTTAACGGACCGTATGGTTAATTAATTAACTATATATGTCTAATATACTCAATAATACAGTAACTAAATAATCAGAGATTTCTTGTCACAATTTTTAAATAAATATACATCTACACAAATAAATCTTATCTGGTCTTCCAGACGTTGATCTACATCTTTGCCTTTCATCGAGATCTGTTCAGCTATTTAGGCGATAACCTCTTACAAACTACCCAACTTTCGCATTTATATAAGTAAAATGAAATGTTTGTCAAATCTAATAATTCTTCATCTTGTCGGCTCGTGTCGCGCTTGTCTGAACTTTTGACCCTTTGATCTTGCACCTATTATTAGCTATCAATTACTTTGCACGAAATAAATGACATATAGCGTTGGCGACACGAGTTCATATGCCAAGGTCAAACTAACCACTGTCATTTTTGCAATACAAATTAATGTTAGCGCCATCTAGCGACATCGTTACGTAACCTTTTTGTGTATTCTGGAAGTTTTTTACGTATTGACTCCTTTGATTGATTTGACTTATGATTGTGATTAGTTTTTTAAGGAATAGGTGAAGGATTTTTGGCATCACACGTCGTGGTATGTTGAAATATTTGAGTAATTTTATTTAAAAATATTTTAAGACCTTACGATCTGAATCTTAAGCATTTTGATGGGAATTTCGTTTAGTAATCTACAAATTAGTATGAGATTAGAGAAGTCCCATTATCAGGTGTAAAACTGTAGTGGCCTCTTTAATTTTACGAATATAATATTTTCCTTTATATATGTACTATTGCACTTTCTATATTAACATGACCTTTCTTTATCACATTTATTATTTCTCCGTACTGTAGCGTGTAATGAGTGATGGCAATTAACATGTAGAGGTCGCTAGCGGCGGAAGGCGGCAATTGCCTCCATTGCACTCAATTGTGCAAGACAATGATCATATGTCGGTATCTTTGTTTACGAGCCATTATATAGCGAGCGTGCATTATTCATTAGTTTAAGAAAAAAAATTAATGCTAATCAAGTACAGTTAGGGAATCTGGCAGTGTCCGACTTAAAACATAAAGTTGTTTGAACGTTTTGTAGACAATGAGACGAAGCGAAACAATTATGAACTACACTTTTTAGTTAAAAGTTTTATTATCCCGTCGTTTTCGATCACTGTTACCTAATTGATTAATTATAAGTGGTAGAGTTTTTCTCGTTGTAAGGAACAAGGAGTTTTTTTGTAATTGGAACACCGCGAATTTCCTCAACTGTACATCTCGAAATAGCTGTTTTGAACTGTCCAAGATGTTTAATTATCTCTTCCAATACATCTTGTTCAATATTAAACACAATACCGCTTTCATACATTAACCCAATTCTTGATATCTATAAAATTACCATGAAATCTATCAATTTAAAAACACCACGTTCAAAACGCGAACACCCTGTAAAATTCCCATTTCGTTTTGCTCTGATTGTATTGAAATAAGTCAATTTAATTTGGATAATGGCGTTAAATTTGTATAGATTGAATTTCCTAAATGCATCAATAGATTTTTGTATGACTGTACTACGGTCTGTTGGTTTGTGGCACAATAATTTTGTACCTATTAAAAAGATACGGTTACATTTATATACGATAGTAATAATAATAAAGTAAAAAAAATACGTTTACTATGTAATCAAACTTTTTTAGCTTGCGAATTAAAAAAAAAACAAGTGAGTAGCTTATCCGTTCTTCCAGATCTACAACTCTACCAAATTTCATCGAAATCCGTTCAGCCGTTTAGACTAGAAAATCTAACAAACCATACATCCATCTAAACTTTCGTATTTATAATATTAGCATGATGAATTATACCTCCTTTTTAATTACTGATATTATCTATCTATATATATAAAAGAAAGTTGTGTTAGTTACACTATAACTACACATAATAACTCAAGAACGGCTTTACCGATGGCAGATTATTGGTGAGGTGGTAGCTTAGAGCCAGGAGACGGATATAGGATATTAGTACGCATTAGAACACATAGGCATACTTTTTTTTTTTTTTTTAATTCCACGAATACAAAGTCGCGGGCAAAAGCTAGTTTTAACTAAATGTATTTAATGCCAAAAGTGTATATCGCTTATTCACAAAAGACCATGATTCACCTTATAATTATTCCTCAATATCTCACGACCCTCACATTTTGACTCTATATGACAAACATGATACGTCTTCTTATTGATAAACTCACTAGTGACCCGCCCTGGATTCGCACATGTCCAAATCTGATACGTAAATGTTATTCACATCACATTAAATACCTATATTATCATTATTTCTACTTTATTATACACTAGCTGTTGCACGTGACTCCCTCATCATGCCGATATCTCGTTTCGATTCAACGAATGTAGTAACCTATTTAGTAGTAATCGAAAATGTATGGAAATTAATTGACAATACTGATTATGTTAATAATCGTTATAGACCTACAAGGATCTTATTTTAGGCAGGTTTTTTAACAGTTTGCTAGTTTTTAGAGTTACAAGTATGCAAAATATTCGAAATTCTCCCATGTTGAAAACAAAATTAAAATATATACAAATTTTTTTCGAAATCAAATTTTAGAATTCTAGAAATGGTGACCTTAAGTTGCTCCTCATTAGTCAAAATATGACGTTTCAAAATTTCCAACTGCCATATGATTATTGTAGGTCTATAAGTTAATGACATATTTATTGATGGAATGTCAGAGCATTAATGCGAACTGAGGTACGCATTACGGGGACTCCAAAGGGATTAAACCCGTTGTCCCAGT
>JAOCNA010000012.1:3614932-3627271 GCA_026546675.1 Papilio helenus | reverse complement strand
TAGATTCCCATTGCTGCTCACACTTGCGGAGTTCGTCGTCTAAAACTGTGTCTCCCGTTTGTTGCGTGTAACTCGTTGAGATCTTCTTGAGGTATCACTAATGAGTTTAACTATTTACAACTCTTGTCAATTGATAATGTTAATGACAAATCAAGTTTAGATAAGAAAAGGTTTTTTATAACTGCTGTGGTTACATTTGGTTAAAGTTTTATACATTTATGCACATTACTCATGAAACAGCTGCAAAAAGACTGCTATCTCTGTTTTTCAAGTAAAATGACAAGCACTTTAAGCAAAAGCACTGGTGCATTAGATATTTTTTCTTCTTTTCTTACATAGATCAATATAACAGAATGGCCAAAATCAAATAGGCACAAAACCACATTTTTTCACCTCTATATGTATAGATTAGTGATGTAGGTTTTTATAGATAGGTAGGTAACACTACTATCATCCTACCTACATTTAAATTATTCACATATACAGTAGCAAATAGTTAATAAACTATTTACTAAAAGAATAATGAAAAAAACTATTTTTGTCACCACAAGTAAAAAAAATTATACCTTCAATTACTGCATATTTTAATTTAAGATCAAAATATTATCTTACTTTTTACTAGCATTATATATGCAGAAGTTTGGATGGATGTATGGACGGATATTTATTGTATGTAAGTTCAGAACAGCTAAACAGATCTGGATTTAATTTGTAACAGAAACAGATTACAGTCAATAATAACATAACTTTTTTTGCTGTAAAACGTATGTATTGGTTCATGTTTTTCATATATTACAATTATAAATAAATGTAGTGTTTTGAAGATGCAGAAGAAGGAAAAGGAGTTCATTACTTGAGCATTATTTTTCAGATACAAATTTCTTAAAAACAATGTAAATCAATGTCCAAGAAATTTTTGTAATAAATTTCACAAATATTTGTAATTCATTAAGATATCAAAATATTCAATAGTAATTGCTCGTTATACCTACCTTAATTTGGGTAAATACTGTATTTTCCTTACTTTGAGAAGTATTTTAAAAGCACAATGATTATTTACACAAATATTTCCACAACGAATTTCGACAATAATTAACATGTGTACACGATAATGAAAATAAATGATGTCTATACATCATCGTTGTAGGTATAAGAACAAATGCAAAAATGACATTTATCCTTCGCCATTTTCACCCGAGTTATTTTAGCGAATTCACGAAATAAGCAAACTTTAAATTGTGTAATTAACAAACTAGATAGATTGTTGTAACATTAAAAATTAACAAAGTGATAATAAATTCCCGGGGAACTTATTACAGCCTAACAAATATATAAAATGGCAGAAGGGGGTCGTCTTACCTCGACATCAGCATTAGCAGCGGCGTTGGAAGGCTTATGGTCCGAATTATTTTGCTGTTCCTTTACTAGATTGTATAAAACTTTCGAATCGTCGGTAGAAATATTTGTGACAGTTTTATCTGGGGCTTTTGGTTCCTTATCATACTCCGGTGGAGGAGCCATCTTGAAGGAAGAGCAATCAGACAGATGACACAAGTCTTATGACTTTAGCACACTCAAACCACCCTCTCCACCTATTCTTACGGTTTCACTGCCTTAAAATTAAATCATTATGATTTATCAATTTATTTACTACACATCTAAAGTTCTACGAAACAGGAAAACCGAATTCTTCATTTTCGACAGATTCCATCTAACATTTTTCCAATTTTTATGAATAATGGTGACTTGAGTACGGACCGAGCGCCCTCTGCTGGCATAACCAAGGCATAACATTACTTTTAACAGTTTAAAAATAATATTTTAGTAGCCAGCAACACCTTCTTTAAATCTATAGCAAAATCAAACTTACTTAACTTACTAAAACCGCATGCAATAGGCATTTTCCTATAATTAGTATTTAACAGAATTACAAAATTAACAAATACTAGTAGATTGGACATTTATCAAAAGCAACGTCCGATTGATCCGTAGTTTTTTGGTTTTTGCTGTATTAAAATACAACGATATTTTTTTAAGATTTCATATGATAGGAAATACCAAAGAGGATATAAAATAGCACTAAACACAACTATAAAACCTAGTACATTTTTTATGTTTAACTGAAAAGGAACTAAATTCTTACTTTTTGATCTGTAGAATTTACAAGTTTTTTTTACCTAGATAATAAAAATGTCAATCAATGTCAATGTCAATTTGGTTTGGTATCCCTGCCGATATCACGCAAATTATTGTTGCGCATCTAAGAGCTATAGAGAATAAATAAATTAAAAGGTTTTTCAGCTTATTTGAATTGTTTAGTACGTTAAAAACAATACGTATTATAATGGCCGAGACTAAGGAAAACATTTTTCTTTTCGTTCCCAATATAATCGGTAAGTCCGTCTCCCGTTATGTGTTATCGATTTCTTAAATACTTGCGTCATTGCTTATGTTATGTGTTCCAGGATTTGCGCGTATCTTCCTTGCTATTGTAGCATTTTATTATATGCCTACACACTGTGTTTTGGCATGCATTTGCTATGTAACATCGGCTTTATTGGATGCAGTCGATGGTCATGCAGCCAGATATCTCAATCAAAGTACGTAGAATATGTCATAATTAATTAATTAAATTAATCATACCCATATTGTGTTTGAGTTAATCTCTATAAGTTAAGGCTATAAATATACTGGATTGGAGAGTCATGGTCGTCGTACGATTATTTAGGCTAGGTCTGAGGGAAAAGCTTCAACTTCACTTGGCGACACCTATGAGAGCTCATTTAACAGTAATAACTACTTTAACAATATTTATAGGGGTTTAAATTCCAAAAAATCCATGTACAAACCAAAATTATTTTTTTATTCTTTCAGTATTTAATTAACTTATTAACTATCCCACTTATATTTGTTACTTGTGCTTTCAGTGATAAATTTGTAATCTACACTAAGGGATTCCTTGATTTCAGTGTTCAAATACTCTTCATGAACATGTTAAAATATATTTTGTAAACAGGTACTAAATTTGGAGCTATATTGGACCAGCTGACTGATAGAGCGGGGACAGCTGGCCTCTTGATGACATTGGCAACATTCTATCCTCAATACACTTTCTGGCTGCAGATGTCGATGGTCATTGATATAACTGGCCACTGGCTCTACCTTCACACTTGTATGCTCCAAGGAAAGACCTCTCATAAGTTTATTGACATGTCCGAGAATCCGATCATGCATGTCTACTATACCAACAAAACTGTCTTATTCCTGATGTGTGCAGGAAATGAAGCATTTTATGCATTACTCTATGTTATGCACTTCTATACTGGACCTACAGGTGAGATTATTTATTTATTTTTCAAAGAAGACCAACAGCTATCTATTACAAACTAGCTGTTATTCGATACTTTGTACGCGTGAAATTAAAAATTATAGCCTATGTTACTCTCAGATTACCTTTCTAACAGTGAAAGAATTTTTAATATCAGCCAAGTAGTTTTTGAGTTATTTCATTACATACAAGAATCCAAAAATAAAAAAATACAAATCTTTCCTCTTTATAATATTGGTATAGATAGACTATAGATTTAGTTATATTACAATGGTACTCTTTGTTACTTCGTTTATAATTATTTATTTTATCTCTATGCATTAATGACACAAGCCAGAAGAGGCACTGTTTTACTGAATATAAATAAAACATAAATCTCATATGTAAGACCAAATTCTTTATTTCAATAGTTACTAAATAAATTATTACTCAAATGTGAACATACAATTGACAATTAAACTCTATGGTTCTAATATTACTTTTAAATTTACGTAGAACTTAGTATTTATAAAGTTAAATTGTAAATTGCAAAATAGTGGCTTATGATAGTCTATATTATAAAGAGGAAAGATTTGTATATTTGTATGTATTGAAATAACTCAAAAACTACTGGGCCGATTTTAAAAAATCTCTCACCGTTAGAAAGGTAATTTATCTGTGAGTAACATAGGCTATATTTTTTAAAGACACGCAGGTGAAGTCGTGAGCAACAGGTAGTAGTCTATATAGGAGCGAATCATTTTATAGTCAAGTATTACCTTCCCATTTGTTTGTCACAAAGGTGTATCCTATGTGATATTATGATTTAGTATACTTCCTGTTTTTGGGAATAGAAGGGTGGGAAGGGAAATAGGTAGAGTAGTGTAAGTATTAAAGCAGGGACATTTCTTCTCTCCTTTGTTTAAAAGTAGGCAGTTCATAATTTTTTTCATTTTTTGCATTAATCTCTTTCCTAGTTTAGTATCAGGCCATTAGACCTTTTGCAGCCTTGTACGGTAAAAAAATACAACAATAATAAATGTTTTTAGTGTTGGGTGTTGGACTATTCAAGTTGCTAGTTCTCCTGACGATGCCAGTAGCGGTTGTAAAGGCTTCAATTACGATTGTCCATCTCATTGTGGGGTCTCTCAACTTATCTATCATTGATGTAAATGAACGAGCCGCAATTGCTGAGAAACAGAAGAACTAAACATATGATAGAAGAGACTAGCATTTTCCAGAATAAGTATCAAGTTGTCTTCTGTAGATTTATGTTATCTAAATATTTGTATAAAACATATTGACATCTTTAATCTAGTTTTAGATGAAAATTGTTAATTTAACAGTATGGTGTAATATCACAGTATATAGAATTTATTTTGTCTATGAATGATTTGTCTTTGAAATGAAATTTTAATGTCAACTATCTCAGAAAAATGTATGTGAATGATTTTATAAGGATTTAAAAATCTGTTGTAATGTTTTACATTATTCTCAATTAAGGCATGTTCTGTATAATTCTAGTCGAATATTCTAAGTTATGGTTGGTTTATCATTCCTATGAGATACAAAGATAATGGTCGTATTTTACGGTTTCAAGTTTTTATATTATGAAATTCAAGTATTGTGTAAAATTAATGTTAAATAATTTTTCTGTTCTTAGTTAAAAAAGTTAGAGATCTATGTTGCTCGAATTTTATCGTTTAATATTTTTTACATACATAAGTACAATTGTTTTAATAATAATCCAGTAAATGTTAACATGTTTTATTAAAAAAATTATTTATGGGATTTATATTTAAAAAAAATGAAGTACAGAAAATGTTTAGTTTATCTTTTTGTATAAAAATCTGTGTATGTACAATTATTCACTCCGCCCTACTTAATACATGAAAATTTTTACATAATTAACTTCTTGTATCAATAGTTAGTCTAAAAGGTCTGAATTATTTGATCCCAATTGTATTTAAAACACGACTTTTTAGTTGTCCGAGTTATGTTTAAAATAATTTAAATGCTTTTAATGTTTTTTTTACGTACGTTTTTTATTTTTAATTTTCACATGTTTTTTTTTATACTTTTACAGTTGTTCCTATCGTCTTAAATTATGTGACTAAAATATTTTGCATTTTTAATCCATGTTATTACATTAGTAAGTGATATTGTTTTAATTTAATTAAATACAAACTTTATTGTATACTAGTGTTGTATCCCTACCTATAAGCAGTAAATTAAGAAAAAGTCAGGCTTCGAAAGTATTTTGGAAACCAAGTTTTAGGTCAAATAGAAAGACTGCAATTGGTTCTGATATTTCCAAAAGTGTTTATTCTTATTTTATTTTTTGATAGATTACGTTATTTAGCTGTATTCGTAGACATTTGTGGTTGAGTTACACGCTAGTCACATTCGCGACATCTGGGACAAGGCTAAGATGTTTGTCTCACGTTACGACATACATAACTTACGTGAGGTTACGAGCTTCTAAGCTTCTATTATCTACATATTACAAGTGAAAGTTCATGGCAATAAAACTACTACAGAAACAAAGAATTGTAAAAAAAAATTAAGAGAAGATATAGATATTAGATATAGTTATTGTTTTAAAGGCAAGTTGACTAAAAAGTATTTACGGAATTACGTTTCCGAAACAAAAAAATATCTTGAGTATAGGCTTGGAAGGTATATCCGCAATGTGTATTGGTCTTATAATAGACAAGCAAAAAAAAACAAGTTGCCATAATCAATATTATTTATAATTAATCCTATTAAATTTGAAGACGGTAATAAAAAATAATAAAACTGTTACAAATCATGAAAAGCTTAATCGAAACTCTTCAGAACTGATTTGCATATTAATATTTTTTTTTTTATAAAGCAATTATAACTTATTCTTTGGATCTCATATTTTTTTATAAATATAGACAAGTATCATTGTAAAGTTATTATTTTTTATTACGACTGGTTTAAATTCGTTGAATTAATAAAACTACTATAGTAATATAATGGTTATGGAAAAATGTAAATTGCCGTTTCGTATAATTTAAGATAGGCGTTATTTAGAGAGTCTCAGTTCGCCGTGGTGTATGACGTGTAGTGAAGGGGTTCACTGCCGTAACAGCCATTACCCAGTTAGCATCTATTACACAACAATCTTTCCATTAACGGCTACGCTCAATCTTCACCGCGTATATCGTAGGTTTACACTGCAACACTCTTACGAAAACATACTGTTATCCCATGCAGTCTTCAAAAAACCGAGAATACAATATTTTTGTCTGCTTGATACGGTAGTAGTAACTCACTGTTAAGTCTTTTAAGAATTTCTCCCCGACACAAAAAAATATCTTTACGATTTTCTTGTATTCTCTTTTTAATAACTGATTGTTTTAAATTGCATACATTTTTCAAAGTTAACGCAAACATTTTCTACAAAATGTTTCTTTTACTTTAGTTAGTTATAGTTAAGATAATATTTACCTTCAAATTAATATCTACCTATACAATTTTAGAGCTTCATATTGTGATTACAAATTACATATAACGACTATATATTACATTACATAGTTTTTGGATTATACTGTTTCGTCAGTAACTTTAGGCATCAGGGTCACGAAACTATAAAACAATAGATACTCACAGCCATGTACGCCCAGAATGTGAACGTGGGATCGAGCTCTATCTGTTGTTGGAAGTTCTCGCACAAGTTCTTCCGCGGCGTGAGCGCGGCGCACGCAGCCGAACAGCTGCTCAGTAGTCTGGAGCCTGTCTTCACGCGAACATTATCCACATCTTGATCCTACAAATACTCAACAAATGATAGAAATGTGATGGTGGTGCTGAATTAATACACTATCAACCAACAATTTTATTGGCTATTTAGATTTCATATTTTCTTATAAATGAAGTAATGATAAAAGACAAGATGGTGTTGCTAAACGGTTTGGTAATTTAGTCAATGATAATTTGGATCTAGAAATAAATTTGAAACCTATAGATTTTTTGGCGCATAAGAACGCACAAATATACTCAAAAGATCAAGTGACATAAATAAAATGTGCGAAAATTACCCCAATAAAATTATCCTCGCAAGCCGTACTATCAACTCCTTCATAATCTGCGTCATACTTCGTTCCGTTCCCAATTGATATAGCATTAACCCAGTAATCCTTGACTTCGGTGGACGATTTCTGGACGTCATGTGATATCCGCATACGATATTCTGTATTAGAATTTTCATCGTTATCAGCTTCCAGATCGTTAAGAAAATTTTTCCTTCCAAATAGACAAGTCGCGTTGTTTTCGTCTTGCGTACATTGCATCTGGTAAAGGGTCGGTGCTGGGAAAAATAACTCATTGTCTGATAATCTCGAGACTGTAGAATTATAGAAAGGATCATCCGTCATAATTCTTGAAGTGCTTTGATCTTTCATTAGGACTTTGCTCTTCATCGGCAGTGGAGATACCGTGTGACGGTACAGCAGGCGTTGATCATGAGAATTCGATTGTAATCGAACGTCGTAGGAATTCGTGTGGATCATAGCCTCAATTTCTTTAGAAGTAACTTCAACGGGTATCTCACATACGAACCCACAAGACAAGACCCTGTATAAAAACATTAAGACACAGTAGTGAAGTTAACCATAATAAATGTATCTTCAAGTTGTATATAGTTACGTTAAATTGACATCAAAGGCGTATGGATGCAGCGGGGTGCAGGGGTAGCCCGGCAGAGGACGCAGCTGCAGGGCGCCGGCGCGGCACGTGCTGAGCAGCTGCGCGGCGGGCGGGTAGGTGACAGTGATGCGCCCCAATAGCACCGCCAGCAACAACAGCGCCGACGCCCCGCCCAATGCAGATGATAACGCCAGCAGCAGCTGCGGATCGTCTACTCTTAATAACGCGCTTAAATATACCACAACAAGATAAACTTTCTAATTCAATAGCCTAATAAAATAGCCGTCATAATAATATTAAAATTATCTATGTAGAAGACCGACCAATTTAAAGAATTTTAATAAGATACTCTTGATACCTTACTAATTAAAATAGCATTCTTTTAGCATGACATGAGATTTCGATACATAGATATCTACAAATAAATACTCCCTATAAAGCCTTCAGAGCAATTGCAGATTTTATACGCAAGCAAACGTACATTCATGAAAAAGCCGTAATTACAGGCAAATTGCAGACTAAAAGAAAAACAGGATGCAGCGTTTAAGAAGAATGATTAGCAGAACTACACAAAACCGACATTTTCCGACGTAAATTTACATTGACGATGAATTTATTGTTCAATAACAGAGACATCAGAGGAAGTCAGACACCGGAAAATATAGGAAAATGACAGAATTAATTCATGACATCGTTTATCGCAACTAGCTATGGCGGCCGCAGTTACGTGTAATTGTGCAAACAATTTTTTTTTTTTGTTAACAACGATTAGGTTTTACAATTTTTCCGATGAGAGATCAAACTTGAATATTCTTGTTGATTTGTAATAATATATTTAAAATGGGGATTGTGTCACTGTAACTACATAGAGTAATAAACATGAGAGACGACACTTCCTGTTCGGCCGCTGTTGCGTTGGCTCCACGCGGCGTAGGAGCGGCCGCTTCGCTACAATGCTGCCACCACAATACAAGGTAAAGGTTATTGTATCCAGAATTGAATCTAATTTGCGATACACTCATTGTGAATTAACTCAATCAAACCAGAACGTTAGGCGGACGTAAATAACTAAAACCCATTCGTTCAACTCATCGCATGCTCTATTCAATTACCAATTTTATGTTGGAAAGATTAAGCAAACAAAAAACTAATGGTTTATCCGAAGCTAGTACGAGCCTATTTGTTCGTACTTGCGTTTCTTGTATCATCATTTACGTAAGATGAAAACCGGAAAATTTTAACTTTGCGGTTATATTTGTATAACTTCTTAATCTTAAAGTTTTTGCTTGTCGTACGCAAGACAAAAAAGTTGGGAATACAGATTACGGATTCGTGACTTTCAGTTTCTTATAGGTAACTAATTTATTAGATAGTTTATTTATATGTAACGTATGTAATTGTTACAAACATTCATGGGTAGAAGTATTTTCACTATTTTAGCGACATCAGTAGCCATTGCTCGTTTGCCATATTATTAAACAAAGATAGCAATAGATAAGCAACAAGTAACCATTAAGTTAAACATCACAGAACCTACCGGGGACAACAATTAGTTTATCAAGACGGAAAACATAGAGAAGAATTAATATACGTACCCTAAAGTTGCCGATCTTGTCCGCGAGCATGCCGGCGAGCGGCGGCATGACGATCGAGATGACGGGCGTCACCGCCGACATGATCGCCGTCTCCTCTACATTGATGCCCAGCTCACGCATGTGAATCGTCAGGTACGGGTACAAGACGAATAGAGCTGCAATACAAGGATTTTTAACAGAGGATCGCCTAATGTTACTTGTTATTATTTTTTATTATCGTCACACCTGTATGGGAACATTATCGTCGTTTCTGTTTCATTCAGACTTTATGATAATAGTAAAAATATGTGACATACATCCCTCCATGCAAAAATTTACGATATTAGCTTAGTAAATGCAAGCTGGAATTGTATTTTTATACGGCTAAATTGAATAACTTTTAGGAATGGGTTAGAAGTAAAATGCTCATATTCATTTGTAGAACGATTTTAAATCCAAAGCGATAAACCAGAAAAATACATCGGCTTTCAACGTTCCATAAGCCTGTGTTATGAAATATTCAATACAAGCGCTCGGAGCACGACCACATAAACTATACGGCAATTTATTTGTTGCGAAACCATTATTGTGCCTTCGAGATTCAATTACACAATTATTCTTACAGCATTAGATGTGACAAATCACTTACTTGATGCGTGTACGAAGAATAAAATCTTCAAGGGTATCAATTTTTTTAATTTTAAATCATCTGTGATCCGTTTGAAAAATGCTCGTATGTACTGCATCTTTATTCCTTTTGAAATCCAATCGTTTTAATTCCTTGCTCTTTCGGCGGAGGTGAACGACCTACGTAGGAAAGTTTTTCGTTCTCCAGCCACCGGCTTTAAGATTCCGTCTTCGGTGTTCTTGATACATGGAAAATGTGTGTATTTTATTATGGTACCTGAAACAAAAAATAGTATCAAAATACGCCATACACGGTCCTTGCTTTTCAATAAATTGAAATACATTGAATGCTGTGATACTGATTTCTAGAAGGTACCCTTCTATGCCGACCTTTAAAGCAGGCTTGTGGATACAGCTGGTTTTTATATAAAAATATTAGTATATTTTTATAATTAACTAATATTTCCCTTAACCGTTCCAACTTAGCTCTAGGCTTGTACTAGGATATGGTTCACGACAATAGTCGAATAGTGGGATTCGAACCCTCGACTGCAAGATCGATAGTCCGTACCCCAAACCACTAGGCTATTGGCGCTTGATTGTATTACCCTTATCGCATTGGTTTTTGTTTATATTTTCGCTTAATACTAGTTGATTACGAATATACGCTACGTTACGTGTGTACTCACTCTATGTTGGCCATAGACCTGTTTAAGAAAACATAACAACACATAACAACTTCTAAATCCTGCAGGCAGACGCTTGCCAAGGTGACATCTTGTTGACTGCGAGTAAATATTGCGGCGTAGTATGAATTCGCGGAAACGAAATAATATTATTTTTCACCTTCCTTATTTTTACATTATATTGTTTATAGTTAATATGCTTATAACATTTTATGTCATAGTATTGCTAATGCCTGTATTCCTCAATATACACCGAAATTGTTTTACTAAAGAATAGAAACAAACAACTGAAATCTACATTCGTCTATAAGATGATGCCTCCGATTTATATAACTTTCACAATCACTCACTATATTAATTGCAATCAACATACAATTCATTTACCTATATGTTGTTGCGTTTATTTATAGCGATTTTAAGAAGTACTGTCGTCTGCGGTCTATAAACAGTCGTAAAACAATGGGAAGGTACAATGGCCGTTCACTCCGTTGCAAAATATAAGCAAACGTATATGAGCTAACAGAGTCGATACTCGTAGTTTACCACGACTTCGAAGCGACGATACAGTATGATTTAAATACACTACAGACCAACCTAATGGAATAGTACCAGAGTAACGGTACAACACAATCGAAACCAACGCAATATACATTCACGGGTCAGCGAGATTTGACGCTGTGATAAATTGCATAGCCTAAAAAATTAAGTGAATTCTACTAATTAATTCTGGTATGTTTTAACGGGTTTTTAACGGTACACGTACAAAGTTTATAGGTAGTCCCTTTATTTTGTTTAACCATTAACTGAAACTGAGGCAAAGATATAAATGGTGTTTAAAATCGATATCATGCAGCAATCGATTACATATCTATTACAAAAACTCGTATAATCGATGTTACTATTACTAAAAATCAGCGCAAATGTAGTAGAAGCAATAGCATCGGTATGCAAGTGTATAAAGTTTTAGTGTTCGAGCAGGCTTATCACTCACACTTTATCGCAACATAAAGTATGCAATACCAGACATTTTGAAATATTTTGGATTTTTCAGTTATTAAATGATTAACTATTAATTTAAAATATTGCATTTATTTGGTCTATTATGATTTTTTTTTAATTTTTTAATGTTCTGACCGCGTTCAGCATTTCTTTGTTTTAAAACTGATAAGGACAGGTGTGACACTAATGTTTGTTAAATAAATAGAAATTTAGGTTAACAAAATATTTATTCATTACAATTTTAATTACATTACTATCTGACTAAACAATCATGGATAGTTAGAAGTAATTCAATTAATTTCTTTGTTATATTTATGGAACTCAATGAAACTTAAAGTATTGGCCTCAAATAATTTATGTAAGCATATCTATACTAATATTATAAAGAGGAGAGATTTGTATTTTTGTATGTATTGAAATAATTCAAAAACTACTGAGCCGATTTTAAAAATTCTTTCACCGTTAGAAAGGT
>JAOCNA010000012.1:3597057-3607684 GCA_026546675.1 Papilio helenus | reverse complement strand
TATTTTTAATATGTTATTTGTAAAACGGAATATATACACTAACCGGATCTGTTGGACCGACAAGTTTTCTAAATTCTACAGCTGTGACCACACTCTTATCTTTGGCCACTATTTCCATGGCAACACATGGACCACTTGCTAACTCTTCAACCATACCCTGAAAATTAAGAGGGTATCATTAAGAATGGAAAAACAATAAAAAATAAATTTTTAATTGTCTATACTTTAGTACAAACTAATGGAACAAATACTGAAATGAAATTGGTATTAAAAAATGATACAGCATAATTATTTAACCGCTAAAATCATCTACAATTGTATAAAAAAGTAAAGCAATAAGTGTATACATAGAATACAAACCTTGTACTCTTGTACAATACCCTTGTACACTTCATAAAATTCTGCAGCATTATCAATCTCTACTATAAACATATTTAAAGCTGTGACTTCAAAACCTCCTTCGTCAATAATTTCTAACGCAGTGCCTAATTTCCCTTCTCTAATTGCATGAGGTTTTACAATACAAAGTGTACAGTTTGATAATGTCGCTGTAAGACGGAGACGTGTTGAACGTAACGGTGGGGGAGGGAAAAAGTACTCTATGTCCTGTAAAATAAATATTCAAAGATATATATTGGAAAAATGTCCAAAAAGGCAATTAATTCTGAAATATTACTAATTTTGATTAACAATTTCAGTTTCANNNGATATATATTGGAAAAATGTCCAAAAAGGCAATTAATTCTGAAATATTACTAATTTTGATTAACAATTTCAGTTTCAATGTGTTAAACTTATAATTTTTTATAATTTAATATTATTTCTATTAATATATGATTTATTACTACAAATATTCACAAATATAGTCTTTCCTGTACTAATATTATAAAAAAGAAAGAATTGTGTTTTTGAATGTAATGAATAACTCACAAACTACAACACTAAATTAAAAAATCTTTTACCATTAGAAAACTACATTATCACTGGGTAACATAGGATATATTCATTAGAAGATTCTTTAAAAAATTCCGTATGGATGAAGTTACAAGCAAAGTCTAGTATGTAATTAACCAATTATGCTTCAGTACAAATTATTATTTTTTTAAGTAGGCAGAACAAATTGTAGTAAATTTAAGTAATAGTGTACCTTATATTGGCTTTTGTATGCCTCTTATTATAACTGTAAATATACTGGAAAACTCACTTGTAATGCATCATCTGGGTTAGAAGCTGCATGGACACAATTTCTGACTGAATCAGTTCCATACAAAGCTCTGATTGTTCCAGGCTCTGCTTTATGTGGGTCTTTATCTCCTAGGATTTTAATACAACATGATACTGATTCCTTTCCAACTAACTCCATACCATACACCAACTGTCCACTGAGATGTTCTAGCAAAAAACTATAAATAGAAATAAATGTTCGATTAAATGAATAAACAAAACATAATTTAGACGAAAAGAATATTTGAACTTACGGAAATGTTGAATCACCCACTAAAGATCTATAAAGTACATGTATATCGTCAGCGGAGAGTCTGGCTTTTTTCATTTTAGATATTCTCAGACCATGGTCATTTAAATGCTTTAATATTTTACCAACAATTTTGGTGGGCAACGGTTTGATCATTGCAAAGGTACTGTAATAATAAAGTTCATAATCAATAAACATATATAAATATTAACAGCTACAGATTATTATCTCAATACTTACACTTGCACATCTTTATGCAATAATTTCCTAGTATTTTCACAAGCGAAGTCCACAATTTTAATTAATCGTCCTAAAATGGACAATGTGCAGCCAATGTAAAAGTTTTCCAGTTTGATTCCGTTAACTTTAACTCTTCTCACAAACGTTTTTCGGTTTTTTATATCGTACATTTCTAATGTATTATCAACAGGATAGTAAAAAACATTGAAACGCCGAATAAAGCAAGCCTGATTATCGTACCATTCTCCAATAAAAGAATATTTGTCACTGTAAGCGCCCTCCTAAAAGAAAATTCCGCGGAATATTACAAACTAATTACTTAACTCCATATATGTATTAAATGTAAGCATATAATTACCATTGTTTAACATGAATATGTAAAACGAGAAAAACACCTTATCGATAAAACTAAAATAACCGTCAACAAAACGTAGAAAATATTGAAAACATGTCAAAGTCTTAAAATCTTGAACTTGTCAATGTCAATTGGCAAATAATGACACACAGTGGCGTCTGTTTAATAGACAGGCTATACGAAGTAATATTTTGTGCTCATTTGATTTTGATCATTTTGGCGCTGATGGTTGCGGTTGATAACGGTGGTCAGGATTCGAACTAATTATGGAGATGCATTAGTTTGTCAGTATCCTCAACAGACCTATTTAATTCGGAACGAAGCAAGTGGTTTAATTTCAAAGCAACAGCCTATTAAAATGGAGATCAATGCTCACTAATCATATTGCTGTGATTCGTTATGTGAATCAATGTGAATGAGAACTGATAAATAGTGAAATTACACTAAATATTCATGACTGTTGATAGTATTTAATTTTCAAAAGCTAATTATTCTGTTATTATTTATCAGAATTTTAAATAATGTAGTAATTTTTTTCTAAACATAATTTCAAGCACAAAATCATTTTTTAATATGTCAAATCGGAAAGGAAAAATATCCAGAAGAAGTCGGTTTTATGTTCTTTTTATTACGGCGAGTTTGTGACCAAATATAAATAAAAATATCTTTAATATATCAAATATTTTGTGCTATAAATAAAAATATTTTTAGAAATGGTGAGTTGGGTATAAATTCAATGTTATACTGTTACGGCTGACGGGCCAATCCGATCGGCGGGTAATCATAGCTTTAAATAGGAGTAAGAGAAGGATAGGATCACTACAAAAATTAGGTTCTCAGACAGGAATACAGAGAGGAATTTTTATTCAATATTTTGTTCAACTCCAACGTAATTGGTACGATATTATCCTCTGTTACAGTTATCGTAAATACAAAACTTCATAATTATTTCAGCCTCCCGATTATTTTGATAAATATACATTTTTGTGCGAAATGTATGACAAAGATGCGGATGAAATAAAGGAATTGACTTTAAATTTCTTTCCTTTCGATAATTCTGTACAAGTTATTGAATCAAAAAAAGGGAAAAACCTATTAAGACGAGTACATCTTCCTCCACTTAAATTAGAAATGCTTCAGATTGGTAATATCATTAACATTTTCTCCAAGTTACTACACATTATTGACTGTGCACCTGCTACTCGAAGAATACTTTTCGACAATGTTCAAAGGTTAGGATAAATTTGGTTACATTGTCTTGTAAAAGTTACTGTTACAAAAACGAATGATTATTTACAGTACATTTGCAGTAATTAAGCCAGTACCACCAAGTGAACACGGAAAAATTATAACGTTCATAATGAAGAAAGGTTTTCGTATTGTTCGAATGAGAAACGGTAAAGTAACTAAAGAATTTGCTTTAGAACTTTATTCTCATTTGTCTGGTAGCCATATGATGCCGTAAGTATAACTTTATATTGTCAATTTGAATTATCTTGACCAACGGCGAAGTTAAGAAATAATATCAAATTTACATACCGATTATACTAGGGATTAATTAAAATATAGATATACTAGCTTTTACCTGCGACTCCGTCCGCGTGGAATTTAAAAAAAACAACACAAGGAAGTATCCATCCATCCAGACAAACTTTCGCATTTATAATATTAGTAAGACTATAGTAATACCATCAATCTTTTGAATTTCCGATGTATTTTGAAATCCCGTGATATAAATGAAAGAAATCAACTTTACGAATTTTATACTCCACATGGAGACATCTCCTAGATGTGTTTATTAATCACGATGAAATAACATTTCAGGATTATAATAGACTATGTAACTGGTGGAGAAATAATAGGGTTGGAATTGGTTGCGCCAAACGCAGTCGAAAAGTGGCGAAAGTGTTTAGGAAATACCGATCCTGCGATAGCAGCGCCAGGCACCTTGCGGCGCCTTTACGGGGAAAACAAGCTGAAAAATGTTGCTCATGGCTGCCAAACACAGGAAGATGCAAATCATGTATGATCATTGTTATTGGCGTTATTTCGATCACCTTTTTATTATAGTAAAAGGAGGGAAACGAGCAGAGAGTCGCCTAATGCTATTTGATCCGACGCCCATGGACAACGAAACGCAAATCGCAGCGTCAACCTGAAAAATAGAGGCTTTCCAATGTCGAACCATGTGTACGAAATATTTCTTAACTCTCTTTCGAAAAAAAAATTACAATACATTTTTGTACATGTGTTTCGACATCCGAAAAGAACATAAACCCAACCAAGAAATCCCAGCTTGTGGAATGTTGGGGAAGACACAGATTGCAAAACATAAAGAGGAGAACAGGCGGAATAAACTTAGTTCGAATGACTATCTAGTTTCGTTTGTTTAGATATGTTTTTCGTTGTTTAGATGCTAGATTTATATTTTGGATATGAGAATGGTGTACCGAGAGTACCATACAGAGCAACTATGAAGGAATGCACTTGCTGTATCATAAAGCCCCACGCCATAATCGATGGTAACGTCGGGTCAATTCTTGAACAAATAAGCACTTCAGAAGGTTTCTACATATCTGCTATTGCCATGTTTTCAGTGAGTTTGCTAAATGCCAAGGAATTTTACGAAATATATAGAGGTGTTTTGCCGGAATATGAGGTAGGCGTAAAACTTTTTATTAACAACTTTACGATTTAAATTGTTGGTGTTTAAGCAAACAATTGTTTTACAATAAATTATGTTGATTTAATTGCTTAAAAGATGACATGATTAGGGATGATAAATCTTGTGGACGAAAACCTGATTCGCCGACCCCACAGCCCATAGGGTGGTTTGCCGATGACTCTCCCTCCCATTAACACAGACTGCGTCCTGCGCTCGTTTGCTCAGTAGTCAGTAAACGAGTGACGTCATGCGGCCATTGGCAAAGTTTCTGCGCCCATGTAATATGTGATGTCATTTGTTGCGTAACACTGTTTACAATCAATACCACCATAATAGACTGACTAAAATCCTACTTGGAATTATCTATTTTCAGACCATGTGTATTCAATTAGCAGAAGGCAGTTGTATTGCTCTGGAAGTCAAGTGTAAAGATGCAAAATGTGTTGTCAGTGAGTTTAGGAAATTATGTGGCCCAAGAGACCCTGTAAGTGTTATTTAGTTAGGTATACCAGTCATATAATGCCATAAGCATATTATAGTTTAAATATAAACACAAAGTTATCATTAATGATTTTACTATACAAATGATTCCAGGAGTTGTGCCGTCAGCTATATCCAAACTCAATCAGAGCGCACTATGGAAAGTCCATATTACATAATGCAGTACATTGCACAGATCTGCCAGAGGAAGGGGAAGTGGAAGTTGAATACTTCTTTAAGTTACTTGCTTTTAATTGATTAATTTCAGTTATTTATTTATTTTTATAACTGTTCTTTATGCAAGTATCAAAGCCTTCAATTTCAATTTTTTCATACACCCATTTTCTATTTATCCTGAAAAATATACAAAAGCAAGGTTAAACTTATTTTATTTAATTAGCCCTTAATATGTTTTTTTAGCCCAATAAAGTTACCTATTTACATTTTTTTACTTTTCTTCAAAACAACAATATTGCCATGATAAGGGTTATAATGTTTTTGTTTTCCATGAATTTTAGACCACATTTACTTCAGCTACATGCAACTCAACTTAGATAGCTATGCTGTTATGCTGCTGTTGGTATTTTTTTTTTGTTCTGATATAGAGACAAAGTCAAAATCAAGCTTGCAGTTTTAAAACTTTGTTAGGTTAGGTTAGCTTAGTTAGTCAAAGTATGATGGTATAAATTTAATTAAGATGAGAACAGCAATGATCTTATCATTGCTGTCATTGGGATTGACCAATGAGCTTTTCTTTACTTCTTTACTAATATTGATCTGAATAATATTGTTTGATTTGAGAAGAATCAAATAGAACATAAAAGGTGTCATAAGGTATAATGTCTGCCACAGTAATTACTTGTAAAAATACTACACATACCTGCACTCATTTCCACATTTCAGTGATGAACATTTTGGACAGGGAAAATGACAGCCAGGGCATTTCTCTACTAAACAATCGCAAAGGTCTCTGCCTGTAGCAGCTATTTGTCCTTGTTCATTGTAAATCTTTTTATTACGACTGAAAAAACAATGCTTTTCACAATGCAAAATTTATTTAAAAAGCCTTACCTTTATAGACACACATAGACTTACTTCATGAAATAGCTTTTTCGATTAAGTTTTCTTCTTTCACGTACAGATTTTTCAGGATCAAAATCTTGTAGGAAGTGCATCTCGCGTCTATAAATCGCAATGCGTGTAAATAATAAAATATGTATATAGGTAGGAGGAATGCTATGCTGAACGAAAAAAAAAGCGTTTAAATTAATCTGCTTTATATTCGTGCTGCTATAAAAATTAAACGAAACGAAAGCATTATAACAATTTTATTATAGGCAATAATAGAATTCCTATTTATTTACTTATTTACCTGTCGCAAATGCAAATTGACAGTTGGCAAGTTCATAATGTCAACTCGACTTTATGCCAGAATCATAGTCTAAATTGGGGTTGCTACTTGCTTTTTCATACCTCGCACTATAATTTCACAAACATGTTAAAGCTTGTATTGCTAAACCATTACTGCGTATATTCGTCGCCGTATTTCGCCATTTTATCGACGTTTCACCACCGTCTCCGTCACTTCTACTGTAAAGCAAAACCATAATAAAAGCTTGTAAAAGCAAACTAAATTGTGCATAAGTTTCCATTTCTTATCATTGCAACATCGGTTATTGTTTACGGCTTTCGTCTTGAGTTTTGACACATGATATCTTGTCGGTCTGTTGTCTTGGTTGCCATATTTTCCATAATATTTCATGATATATTTTGTCATTTGTTATAAAAGTAAAGGTACTTAATCATTTTATGGTTTATGCTTGGTTTGTAGGTTTATTAATTACTTTATAAAATGGCCGACGTCGGAAATAGAGAACAATCGATAACAAAAGTGCCAATGATATATGTTTGCGGTGGTAAGTATTTTGCTTTTTAGTCTTTACTTTGAAAATGATGTGGAGAATTTGTTAATGTGAATAAGTCTTGCGTTTCTGAATGACCATAATAGACCATATATCGTCATTTTTGTGTTGTGCTGCGCACTGTGTTCGGTTGTCAATTATTTCTGTAATTTTTACGGTTAATAAGGTACCTGTTAGGTTAATGTTTTATCAAATCGGCAATATATCAGTGATAAGTTAATACGTAGTGGAGTACGGTTGAATCGCAATTTTTATAGCGAGGAGAATTCGGTCAGTATGACGTCACGAGGACTGAATTATAAACATAAAACGACTTTCAGTTCCATCCAGCAATCGGGAGTACAAGGTCACCACTCGGCATCTACATACATCTAGTAAACATACATTGGCAAACGTTTTAGAATCTCTATTTATAATGAGTGCATCACTGATCATATCCCTATGAGAAGACCCGCCCTGTGATCGCCGTAAGGTCGGCTCGCGGTCGCTTGCGGAATTTACCTTCTGATCTCACTATACTTTCTTTGTCCCAACGACCTTTTACATTTAACATTTGTATTGTATATTAATTCACATTATTTTTGTCATTTTAAACAAGTAAAGAAACATGACCTTCATAAAGCTATGCGTGGGATTATTTTTCAATTATTTGTTTTGTTCTATTTCAAATTATAGAAATCATAATTCATCTTAATGCCCAATTCTCATATAATTAAAATGTGTCTATGAAAAAATATTAAAATAATTTTGTATGACTAAATTAAAATTTTACATTTTACATGTTCATAATTAATATCACATTTAAGACATATTTTAATTGATATTGTTTTGCTAAGCTTCATCATCATCATATCAAAATGCTGAGCTAATTTCTTTGGTCAGAAATATTAAAACTACATTTAAATAATTCACTTAAATTAAATATTACCAATGAAACAGTATGTTAAACCTAAAAAATACTCCAGATACAATATTTACCATGTATGTGTGAACAGCACAATGTGGGTGGTAGATATAGTCATCAGCTAATAAAAGATCCACACTTTTAATGGAACAAACTGAAGTTAATTCACATAACAGTTTATATTACAAATGTCTTCTCATACTCTACAGCTGTGCGTTGTGTTTTTAAGACATTATTTTAAATACAGTGTTACATTATCGCAAAGCCTAATCACTTTTATTTTGCCATTATTTATTGATGATCCTACATTTATTTAGTATCATTAAATGGTAACAAAATACTTATTTGTTTATTTATTTACAGGTCAGAGCGTTCGAAAGTGCGTGTGTCATTTTACCAAGGAGCAAGGCCGCAGTGTCTCTCTCCACCGCCCCAATCGAAGGATCCTGACTCTCACATTCTCTACACAAGTCTATCAACAAACTCCGACATGGGTGAATACACAGTCTACAACAGACAAATCAGGTAAGTTCCAATTGAACTAATGCCCTCATTGTCCATCTTCAATTGTCCTTAATGTCTTTATTGAACTAATTTAGTAATGATATAATTGGATTAATAAGCAACTTGAGGCTTTGAAACCGTATTTATGGTTTGTGAATTGTTAGTTTTATCATTTACCAATACAAATATTATTGAGAACTGACATGAATGATAGTTCTCTACGCTTCTTATATAATGGACCATATCATGTACAAAGAGATTGTAATCTATATACTTGAGTGGGTATATATAAAATACACAGTTCACCTTAAAATGATAATGTCACAAATGATTGTGTGTTAGTGGGGAGTGTTCAATTAATTTCGCTACAAATACATTGTGACTCAGTTTTTCTTTAGTGTACAAATTGAATGAATGACGACATACAAAATGAATTTAATTTGGAATACTTTAGTAGTTTATTGCTTCATCTTCACAACAATGTTTGACAGAAACCCACCCAGTTTCATTGTGATTTTACTGTTTCCATGATACTGTATGACCTTGTATTTACAGAATACATGTTCCATCAAATCTAGTGACATTTTAAAATCAACTAAAACAAAAATGAATATAAACAAATTCAATTAAAATTAGTTGACTTTAACTAACTGCTCGGTTAAAAAAAAACACATTCAATTACATGTTTGTGTTTGAATCTTGTCAAGTTTCAAATTACAAAACATGGACGATTTGATATTTAATATTGTTTCGCATTGCGTTTTAGTAATTCATCTATTTTCAGTCAAGGTCGATTCTGTTGAGATTTTACAAGAATGATAAATGATTTTTTGTATCGTATGTTTCCGGCGAATATGACATATAACTTCTGTTACATTTGAGCCTGAATAAACTCAACAGTGGGTAATAAAAATAAAATTAACCATTAACTTTTATTAAATTAACATTGGTTAGCACTAATAATAACTATCACATTCTAATGTAAACATAGTAATATTACTATAATATAATATTATAAATGCAAAAAACGGATGGATGGATAGATGTTTGAATTTGTAGTCTAATGGCTGTACAGATCTCGATGAAATTTGGCATAGATGTAGAGGATAGTCTGGAAGAGCACATAGGATATTTACTTTTGTCTTTGTTTTAATTTTACGCGGACGGAGTCGCGGACAAAAGTTAGTTTTTATTTTCCTGATTACAACTTCTAAACTGTTCATACAAAAACATATTTTTGGTATCCCTCTCATTCTCTTTGAGAAGAATAGAGATAATGTGCGTTTTAAAGAAGTTTCGTCAGTGAAAACCTGCGGTTAGATTGTCGCAAATGCGTACCACGTAAAATGCAAGATGACAGAAAATTTTAACAAGGACTTGGCATTGTTAAGTCGTAAATGCTATTTAAATGTTTAACCTTGATGAATGCTCATATGTACGCAGTTATTCAATTCGTAAGGAGGGAAGTAATTGTACTGATTAACTCATGGGTTCTGCCACTGTTACATCATTTAATTGGTACTTCAACGGATAACATTATGTAATCTTGTAGACAATCTCACTTTTAAATGTCTTTATGGACTTATCTTTCATTATATCTTGCATGAGTTTTTGGTCACGTCTTAGTAACATAATAGTGTAGAGTAAAGTACAAATTTTAAATATGGGAGGGGTACACCGGTAGGTTTAAGAGATGGATTGTGTGAAAAGTGACATGATTAAGAAGAGACTACTAAAATGATTAGCTTTTAAGAGATATAAAATTTTATTTGTTTTAAATTCCAGCACTGAAAGCGGCTGGGACAATCCCTTCCGTCCGGACGGTGACTTGAGCCGCGAAGCTGATGAGATTGTGTCCCTGATCAAAGGTGGCAAGCCTATCACACCCACGCCTGCTGCTGAACCTGAGTTGCCCGTTAGTGACGAGGAGGAAAAAGTGCAAGCAAATAATGTCGATGTAAGTCATTCTAATATAGAGCGATATAAAATACGACTTCGCCCGCGTGAAATAAAAAATATAGCCTATGTTACTCACAGATAAATTACCTTTCTAACGGTGAAAGAATTTTTAAAATCGGCCCAG
>JAOCNA010000012.1:3585707-3596957 GCA_026546675.1 Papilio helenus | reverse complement strand
AAATTCACGGACGTCATCAAAAAGAAAAGATCGCTCCATTAAACAATAAATGGGTAAATATTTGACATGTTTTAGTTTAATTTTTCTCATTTTCAACATCAAGGTACAGGAATCAAAATTAAAAAAATTTACAATTAAATTTTAATCCTAACCCTAGCTCATATTTAACACAGTTTTTATTTTCAAATTTTTGATATGATATAACAATTTAACAAAGAAAATTATGCATCACTATAATATAAATATGCATTAAGTATTCCCCTAATATCCATTACACATTTCCTTTCGCTTACTAGGAATGTAAAATAAGCAAAAATGCAAGCACCACTAATATGTCAATTATTACCACTAGTTAGTACTAGGGGCTACGTACTCTGTGTGGATTATTACCACTAACTAAAACTTCAGTATGATGTAAAACAAATAATCTACAACGTAAAACAGTACATAACAAAAAATGGCTTGAGAAATACTACATTACAGTTTGAACCAATTAGTATTGGACGAGGACTATATTTAATAAAAAATATATATCGTAAAATGTTACATGTAACTAGATACATTGTTCATAGAAATATTGTATATGAGTTTCTTTTAAGAACTACACTCAATGAGTGCTATAAAAACAAGTTAGTACTCAACTTGGAAGTTTTTCTTTAATAAAATTGTTTATAACCTTTTCGTAAAAAGTTAGGTAATATGATAATTGTTTTTATTTTTTATTGTTAAAGGTTGAATATACCACACGTTAGTTTAAACTTAAATAAATAGTTTAAACTTTTGGTTTTTAAAATTCATTTAAAAACCTATTATAAATAGTTGCCCCAAAAATGTTTAATTATTTTAACAATTTATCATACAAAATAAACTGATTGCAATCTCAGAAAACCTCCATAAACAAATATGCACTTTTTTTTTATGGTAAAGTGGTAAAAAAGTTAAAATCAATTTGAAGTAATATAAGAGATGTTGAGAAAAGCAAACAGCCGTTTTTAGAACTTTTTTTGAGGCGCCTGAAACATAATTGTCAGAACCCAATTTATTCATTTTATATTAACGCGATTTCGCACTTTGTGAAACCTTAGTGCTTACAAGTTATTCGAAATATAGATTTAAAAAACATGAATTCCATAAAAATAGGTAGATTTCAATTGCAAGGGGTAATGTTTTATCGCTTGGTATTCTTGAGAACTATGTCTTGTCTCAATTATGTTTGTTAATAAAACATAAACAGGCATAACACATGTAAAACATCAGAGCAGCATTTTATCCCATTGTTTTACTTTACGCCCGTTATGTATTGTAAATAGTTTTAAAATCGAGTACAAAAGATATAAGATTTCTAAAGCATAGTTTACATTACATAAAACATTATAAATATTTCAGAATGAAGTTTCAACTGATAAACATCTTGTTATATCACTAAGTGCATTCTTACAATACAAATAGTTTATTTTTCATTAAATTTTATAAAATCCTACACCCAAATATATTAATAAGAAGTGAAAATATTTAACTTTTTTTTTATCAGTGACTTGTGACTAAAAAGTCACATTCGGCGTCAATTTTTTTTACCACAAACATGCACATTATCTGATTAACCTTTGGTTACTTACATTTAGGCCGCCTTTTAAACTACATTAAATAAAAACTAAAAAAAAAATCATTTCATATTGAAATGTTAAAAAGTTAACCTTATCTACTATTTACAAATAGTTAAATAGATAAGTTGATACAAGATTTACACAAGTCAAATATTCACCCAAATGAAGAGTAACGATTATTAAACAATCTTCTAGCACAAGTTCTATTTTCGATATGGAAGACTCTTCAAGGATTTAAATGTTTATCTAAATTTCTTTTGTGGAAGTTGATATGCCAATTGTTTAAAGATAAACGATATTGGAAGTAGATATTACTCATTGTAAATGTACAATGTAAATACAGTATATATTTTATAAAAATACATACAAAAGTCTAGTTATGGTTTCTATTAACTTCACTACTGTTAAAGATTTTGTAATATGTTTCATTGATATTTCAAGCATACTTTAAAATTATGGACCACAAAATGTTACTGTATGTAAATTTTTAGACAAGTTTGAATGGAAGCTTTTATCCTTATTTGAATTATAAAGAAAGTTCAACAACTCTATACTACCTACTCCATTATACCTATTTGTTACAATCGTGATACGTAAGCCTTGAGATGGAAGCAAATATAACAATATTAAATTCACTTAAATTTGAGATACTATTTACATACATTTTCACAATAATGTAGAAATAAACATACAAATATGTGTACAATTAAAGCGCATCAATTTGTTTTCACACAATCTGAGTCAAACCCCAGTATGAATAATTACACTTTTCAATAAAAAATACAGAAAAAAAAACAAAATTGCACATTAAAATTCCTACTTATAAATAATTTTGGCACTAATTATCTGTGGCACTATAATTAATTCTTGTTTCAACGTCCTGACCGTCACTGTGATCCATTGATTTCATCTCACTGTCCCTCTCACTGTCACAAGCGCTGTCTGATGGCGCCGCGCCGTCTTCATCCTCGGAAGACTCCCTGCCAGCAGGAGGCATCGCCATAGCGCCGTTAGATTCCCGATACTCTAATTTGGTAGGGTCCTTCTCGTGCAGTTTCCGAGCGAGTGACTGTAAACTTGCCAAAGAACTCGCGCAATCTGTCGTGTCTATGTCCGTTAAACTGACGCCCGCGCGCTCTATCTCCGTGAATGTACCAAAGGGAAGTTTAAATAAACATTCAAGCCTCATTACGTGCATTTTGCTTCTTAAATGCTTAGCTAAATGACCGTGTATCCTGAAAGCGATATTGCAATCTGAACATCGGAATGGCCGAGGATTGAACGATGTCGCCGTTCCAAATGTCGAGGTCATGGATACCTTATTATGGTGTGAACCAGATCGTTCATGTTTTTGCAGATGACCTCTAGTTCTAAAACTCACAGCGCAAACACTGCATCGAAAAGGCCTTTCCATGTAATGTATATTGAGGTGCAACCTTAATTGAGAAGGCTTGGTGAATGTTTTGTTACAAAAGTCACACACTCGCCTTCCATCTTCCATTAATCTTCCAGGTGAATATGGAGCTCCCTCGAACTCTTTCCCTTTTGTTACCCTAAATGCGACCCCTCCAGCTCCAATTACAACTTTTCGAGCAACAGGCTCATGATCTATAGGTGGCATTTTTAACGATTCTGATTCTGAGATATCGTCATTTATTGACTTATCCTCTGTGTTTATTTTACTGCTATTGCTTTCGTCACTGGAGTTGTTATCAATTTGATTTTGGTATGTTTCATCGCGAGTTTTAATAAGATTGATTCTGGCGTGTTTAAGATACTCGGAGACGACATGCTTGGCGTTTTCAGAATTATTATTAGGAGTTCTAGCTCGTTTAGGTTCTATAACATAACTAACAGAATGAGATATATCGGTGGTGGTTTTCGCAATTTCTTCTTTAGCAACATGTAATGACTTCATTCCACTATCGCTACCACTCGATACGATCGGCTTCGAGATGTTTACTTGTGATGATGTAATTGGTGTCGTAATGTTATTACTGATGAGGCCATTGTTGCTTTCCGATATCTCATCTGCATCAATGAACGTGGATTTGTCAATGTCTATTTTTCTCAATTTGCTCAAGTTAGACGTTAGTTGGCTTTGTTTTATTTTTGAATCGAGCAGAGCCCGTTCCGTTAAATACGTATGTAACATGGGTTCTCCGTTAGACCATTGACTTTGTTGTTGTGGAAGTTTTGCAGTATTCGATGCTAAAGAAGCTAAGACACTCGATTCTTTAGCGGTTGGAATTTCTGCTAAATTAGGAGCTTTTACATCATTTCGACTTAAATCCATCGGTTCATTATCAACATCTATTCTTGCATCGACGGAATTTGTTTTAGCCATTGGAATAATTTCCAGATTAGAGTCTGGTGTCATGGCATCCAAATCCATTGGAGTGTAAGGGTAAGTGGTAGGCCTTGCGCTAGTTATCAGCCCCGGTGTTGCAGATGTAGCAGTGCGGCAACCTCCTAGTGATAGCAAACAATGTGCGGCTTCATGTTCTGGCAAACGCGATTTATACAGCTCCGTATCTGTAATAAGTTAAGTTGTTAAAACGTTTGTTTTCATAGATTTTATTTTTAATCACTATTATTTTAACTAATAAGATCTTACCGCTCGATTCAGTTTCACCCTCATTACCCTCGTCACCGTCCGACTCAGTTTCGTCGTCCGTTTCTCCAGAACAGTGTGTCATTTCCGAACCTTCCTCATTGCCTTCGTTCGGATTTATTCCTAATTCACAACACTTCTTATAATGAGCTTTACTCTTCATATGCTTCGTCAAATTTCCTTTGGTTTTAAAGCTGAAAATAATAATAAAGAATCCTTTAAATTCAAACATTTCACTTTCTTTTTTAATGAAACACTACAATACATTTATTAAAATTACCTAAATGCACAATGAGTACACGTGTAAGGTCGAACATCGGTGTGTGTGCGAATATGTTTCTTTAACATCGACGGCTTTTTACAGCGAATTCCACATTCCGAGCAAACATAACGACCTCTACCGCGACCACGGACATAAGTATATTCTTCGTTACTTTCAAAACCACCTGTTAGCTCCTTTTTAGATGTTGATGATATGTCTGAAGGCTGTTGTTTCGATTCTTCTGTTTTTTTAGTATCAATGCATGTAATAGCCTGTAAGAAACAGTGAAAGTTGTTATGTATGAAGTAGCTGTACAATTTTTAATATGGTTAAATTATTCAATCAATAATAGGCGTGAGCACAGTTCCTGACTCATACTTAATATTATGTATTGTATGCTTACTATAGTTGTGTTTTCAAAGTCGTCAACATTTAAATTTAATAATATACCTGTTGATTGTCCTTAGATCTTTTATTCGATTGTGATGAATGAGTCAATATGAGGTCCTGCTTAATCACAGATGTAGTTATATTTTGCGGTCGATGGCGTGAGTCATATAAAGACATCGCAGACGATGCTGACAATCCCAACGGGTCTGGCGTCAGCTCAGATAATAACTGTAAACATATGCACACATTTACCATCCGTCCGACTACAATATCGCATTGTAGTATCAAACAGGAAATCATATAGACATCTTATTACCTGCCAATTGCTGTACATCGATAGGAAATGCTGATTTGGCACATATGTTGGTTGAGGACGATTTATTGTACAATAGAAGACTTTTGTTGAACATTTTAATCCTAAATATGTATACGCGTTTCCATTTAAATACAGCTGCCCATAAGCTTTTGCCGGTCTTGGAGTTTCAGGAGAGACCAAAGGCATTGTGTTAGCATTAGGCGTTATACCGTGATGTCGTTTTGGTGTAAACGTGCCCGGTTTTAAAGGTAAGGTTGACGGTCTCAAAAATTTAGGTTTTCTATCGTCAATCACAGGGCGTGCTACAGAGTTTTTCTGGAAATACGATGTTTCTGATCTCTCATTGTGAACAGATGACACAATCATTTCTTGAGCATTGGTGTTTTTCTGTACTTCGGAGGAACTTTGTATTTGGTTATTATAGATTTCCGCTTTTGTTATAAGATTTTCAAAATTAAAATTTCTAATTTCGTTTTCAGACTTAACTTCGACATTAATGCTAGGTATTGCAGAAATTAAATCTTTATTTACGTGTCTTCCAAGAGGGTTATTTGTATTTTCTTTTAATACCGATATTTTGGCCATACCATCAGAATTTCTTTTCATTGTTAGCTCTTGCCTTGGCGTAACAATACGAACAATGTTAGATGAATAAGTCTTCGCCACCTGATAACTAATTGGTTCTTCCATATTTTTTACTTTAATGGTGGGAATGTTTGTCATAAAATGTGCTATTTCGCCTTTGTAGGACTCCATGCTCTGGTTATATTTCCCAGATTCGTAAGCTAAAGATCTCGAACTAGTGTTTCTGGATTTAAGTGCTCTTTCATTGGTCAGCGGGTGAGTGTGACTATCAGAGCTGTCGCGTGTCGCTGACAGCGGGCTGGCACAAGTCCGTGACAAGCTTTGCCACGGACATTTATTGGCGTATTGACAGCTATACTGTTGCAGTGTCACATCATATCATTTCATACTTGTAGACAGCTTTGTTACACAAAGTTTAACTGGATGTTGCTTTATTTACTTTTGTTTGTGTTACACGTGACAGCTGTTCTTAAGAAAAACCTACTTATCTTGCGTCGTCCTGTGTTCTACAGCTTCGATTAGGCTATAAAACAGTTTTGAAGTTATGTAATAACAACTTTCAGGTGATCTTGTTGAAGATAACGCAATATCTATCAAGCGTATTTAGAAAACGTTAGTGTAATTGAAAGTGTTAATGCAATATAACATGTTGTGTTTGTCAGGCGATGGTGGACCCACGACGACTCTTGCCTGTACATGCTGTTCGAGTACGTGTGCGGCGGCGAGCTGTTCTCCTACCTAAGGAACGCTGGCAGATTCAGTAATAGCATCGGTAATTATCACTTTCTTTATTACAATTTTTTTTTATTTACCGAAAACGTGGGCCTTGATCGACTTCTAAGTAATGTCTGATACCATTAGTTTGGTGCTTTTAAATATCACTAAGCAGTCAATCTGAAAAGATTTGAAGTGTGGAGAATTTAATAATAAGGATAGTATTTTAAGAACCAAAAATGATTCCTTAAAATGTTTACTATTTAGTATGTAAATTAAAACGTTTAATTAACATAATTGTATGCATTTAATTCATTTTATGCTAACATTTGCTTAAATATAAATATACTTTCGATAAAAGTAGATAACGCGAAAACAATGAACTTTTTATACAACTGGATTTGTTTTCATAATGTCGCATCTAAGTGGACTACATTAGTTTGTTTTGCAATTATTAAATTTAAAAAGATATCGAGAGCTCCGACGAATGATAAATCTCTTAAGTTCGTATATTGGTATATTTTTAAACATTTCAAATACATAAATCAAGTGCGCGTCCAATTTCTCTGCGCACGGTGATTTATTTAGCGACGCGATAGTTTTCAGGCGGTGCCAAGTGAGCGCGATTTGTCCAGCTAACACTTTATTCTGGTAACATTGGACTACATGTATTTGGCTCCGAGTTGTGTTTTCACGTCGAATAATTGTTAGAAAAGTTTTTAAAACTCACATCGAAGCTTATCTTTGTCTGTAATAAAAATTGAATAATATTTTTTCTAACAAAGAAACTACGTTTGTCAGAATTTATGATCTCGTTATGAGATTACTACACTTATATTATGTTTGATAGTTATTGTTTTTATAGACCTGTAAAAATCTGTAACAAGAACAAAAGCAACTGGAAAATTTTACTTGTTAATAAATCTTTCGTTTTAAAAACAATCGAGTTATATAGTACTTAAGTTGATACAAGTATAAATATGCAATTTTAGTAAAAAAAATTACAGTTGGAAATGGCATTGTGCGTCATTCGGATGTCACTTCCATACTATAAATATAGGAATTATAATAAAAAAAAACATAGAGTACAGTATGAAATCATTATCAAAATGGTAACATTTTAGTATTACTGAAATAAAGGTGTATATTTTATTGTCAACAATCAATTTTCAATGCTACAAGCAATAACTGCATATTTTATTCAACAACAAAAGTTCCTTTTGATATAAACCAGATGTTCGTCGTGTCCTTTTCGGATAGTGATTTAGGCGAGCGAACATTATTAATTTTCGCGTAAATCTACTCGAGATGGTATTTCTGGAGAAAGGACATAGAGTACCGAAATAGACGGTCAATGACGCGGTGCCGGAGACTGGTCGGCTTCTGTGTCGGCCTCTCGCTGTTAATGTCTCAAATTGCAAACTCACTTTGGTTTATCATAACAGATATACGTTAATATTGTAAACTGTAGAGCCGGCCGCGCCAGACGACGCGACGCCTACTTCGCGTTCATCAAACTGCGCTATTTTTCAGTCGTTACCCACTAGATTTTATTCCATCTGGATTTTACTGCGATATCAATTCATGCCGATCATTAAAAATGTTTATGGCTTTTTTATTGATATCTTACTTTGTATAAATACGTATTGTTACGCATTCATAATATTGAACGGCAAACATAGTTTATGAGAGCGCCTGATGGAATGTCAGTACCGTAGTAGTCGACACACGCGACGCATCAACATAACTGTTGTTTACAAACTGCAGTATAACGCATAACTCATCAATACCCAAGGAGCAATTATGATTGTGTTTTACTGTTTCGCATTAATATCCGCATGAATTTTTAGACTATATCTGTGAATCTATCATCTAGCATAAAGGATATTATAAGATCCAATGATCAGAGTTGCTTTCAAGATAAATTTGCTATTTACTATTTTGCCGTTTTCTGACATTTGTTAGCTTTTGGAATGCAGCACCTTGTGTTTAAAAGCATTGAGGTAATTTATGTCCAGTACGCTAGTCTGATTATTTATTATACATAGGCTATAAATGTTCGCAATAAACCGCATGTATCGAAAGCTATAGGTAATAGCTGTTTACTGAAATGCCATTGGGCGTAAATTAAAAATCAATCTGCTTCCGCTTGATAATTGCTCGAAGTACGTCATTGTCAACTTATAAACCCACACGTACGGTACGCATTGACGCAGATGAATCCAAAACGACTTTGAATTGAAACAAAAACATTATTCATCTGAGGTCGCTAGTTTTAAAACAGTGAGGTGATTCATAATTTAAATACGAAAATTTTTGATTTTATAGCCTTGCTATTATATGATCAAATACTGACTCTTGTTATCCAAATGTCTATTATTTAGTTTCTATAAGTGCAAATTTTTTAACAATGTAAGTTACACGTTTCCACGTTAATATTAATTTAGAGATTGTAAAATTTTAAGGAAAACGTATTTACTAACGGAACTAAAAGTAATAAACATACATCGAGCATGTTGTTACGACAAATACCAAATGGCATCGGGCAGATCTTCAAGTGGGTTATGTCTTCCGGTAATTGCAGCGTTTAAAGTGTTGGGCTCTTAAAATCTTACGTTCGTAAATGTTTTTATGATTACAAAGCGTATGACCAGATTGTAGCTGTCACATACGACACACTTAAAAGACGTTATACAAGTGCTGATTAAATAATAATAAGATTAACTAAGGGTTCGCAATTAAAGAACCATCCGTGTCTATTAACAGTGTAATTTATAATTTTAGAAGTAATAAATCTAATTCACTAAGTCGGAAATCATTAAATTGTTCATATGTGCAAATATTTATAAGTCAATGTAATAAGGCACAGAACATATTTTGTAATTTTATTAACATCTATCTACTTGTGTTTTTTACATTTTGATTTTGCACATTTATATTCGATAAAGTTGTCCGTGGCACGAGGCAAGATCGCTGTTCTCTCGCAGCACATTGCATCAGTGTTGGCTGATAACACGAGAGATAACTCATAGGTGCCAATGTCAAGATAAGCTAAAAAATGGCATTCTGATTGAGAGTTCTTTGCCTTTTTGAATTCTAGTCAATGAATTATGATGGATAGCTAGTCTTTATCTTACTTTACTTATATAAATGTATATCTTGTGTTATTATCATAGATTTTTCAAGTATAGGTAAGTTAGTTCACATGAAGAGATTTTCTTTCAAACATAATGAGTAAATTATTTCGTGAAGTATTGCGATTACTAGTTGGCTTATTTCCGGAGTTACTCGATGCAGAGGAAATACATTTACAGTAGCTAGAGGCCGATGTGAAGTAATTGAAAGTTTCTCATTTTGTAACGTTCATATCGCTAAACAATCAAAATAATTAGGAACTAGATTAGTATGTATTAGATTTACTCGTAGTATGAGAAATCCGACAACAATTTGTTATTATCCGACAATACAATTAAAGTAACATATGCGACTATTGTCGAATATATACATTTGATCATATTTGATAAATTCAAATCAAATCAAATAAAATTACTTCAATAATTACTCGAGCAACTGCTCGAGTAACCTTTAAATGACTTTGAGTATGACATTATTGTCTCTATACAATATATTAAATGAGATAACGGAGTTGAAACTATCAGTTTTGGCAAGTTCTTTCTAAATAATCTGTCTGATTTGTGTCATTTGGTGTTGTATAAATAATCAGACGCTTTATAAATGAAGGTTCACGTGTATGGAGCTGGAGTGAATGATTCAGCAGCCGGTGGGCAGTGGGCGGTATAACCTCGGCTGCTATGGAAGCGTCGCATGACATCATTTTTCTCGACGATGTCTAGGATACACTCGAATACCTAAATATACATGTTTACGTATACAATAACACTAAAATAAAACACGACTCAGTTAAAAATCATATTCGATGTAAAATCAACATTCATCGTCATGGATATGAATCAAAATGTCTTTAGAAAGACTGATACAAATCATGGATATTTTAATAATCTTTGAAACACAGAGTTGTATGATTTTCATTTAATCATACAGATAATACTATGGGCTAGTCATCCCTTACTTAGGGTAGGGTCCGAGCCCCTCGATGGGGACGTATAGTGAGCTGGTGATGGTGAAGAGGTTACCTTTCTGGAGAAATCGCTAGTTTTATCGTATATGAGGTGCAGTGCGGCGGCGTGCGGCGCGGGCGCGGCGGGCGTGAACAGCAGCGGCAGCGCGCGCGCCTCGCCGGGGCCGAAGCTGAGGCAGTAGGTGCCGCGGCTCTCCGCGCCCGGCAACTCGATCGTGAACCCATCGCCTATTATGTGACAGCGGATTTGAATCTTCTTGTTTGTCGAATTCCTCAGATTAAGCTCCTTTCTTCCGCTGCGCACCCACGACATGCTGCGGTGAGTCGTCTTTATAGGAAATACTTTAGGTTTATCTGATCCACCGGTTAAGTCTATGTTCGTTTTGATACCAGTGTAGGTTTCCTCGAAATATAATGTTCTGAAAATTAAACAAAAGTATTATTTTCTTTAGTAATGAAATATTTGAAAATATTCACTACATACAAACTCATCTTGAAGCTAGATCTAGGCTGAAAAACAAAACAAGATCTTATGAGACATCTAAGAGCGGGCATACATCTTTGATTAAACTGTTGTGCGATTGTCGATTGTTTCGTAGTCAATTCAACTGTTTAGTTGCACAACTAAAAATCGAGTAGTGGTCGCTCCATATAAGCTCATAGGAA
>JAOCNA010000012.1:3565459-3580176 GCA_026546675.1 Papilio helenus | reverse complement strand
TCATTTGTTTACGCCATCTAAACATATGTCAACAAGTCCGATAGGCTGCATTTCACCCGCGCGCAAGTGAATCATCGTTAATAATTGCGCGACGATCCACGCCACCACACAACACTGACACACACATACACACGCACCTTTATTATCGTCACTCGTGTCTCACTCGCGCACCGATACGATACCGCCACTTTCTTTTTCACGTATAATAATTATTTACGTGTGGATAATTATTTATTTTATCTATTCCTCGAGAGTGTATATCGGGTGGACGTACATTCCAGCAACGATCGACGCACGTTACCGCGCCGCAGATGACTGTTCAACTGTTTGTAGTTGTACTTTGTCGTTGCTTCGTTTCGTTTCGTCCGTTCGGCTACACTCAGCTCCCCGCCGCCCGCTGCCTGCCGCTCCCCTTACGCCCCGCGAGTCTCCCCGACTGCGCCCGCTGTGAGAAGTGATTCATGTCGCGTTGTATCTATCTCCTTCCTACATCGCAACCGGATCGGTCGCTCTTCGTAATCTATTTATATTTATCTATCTATGCACGGACTTTTAACTCTGCGACTATAGTGCGATCTTCTATAATAATATCCAACAATCAACAATTAAAATTGCAATAAGTTTGAAATATATTTGCTACAGATAAACAGAATAACATTATTATCAATTTACATGCCGAATATATTATTTAATATAAGTTAAGTACCTATCCATATTTTAGATATCTATTTTATTTAACTAAAGGGAGTCTGAGAAAGTTATAAGTGTGTAGTAGTATATTAGTAGTACGGGCGGCTCTATGTAATTTTCATGCAGCACTGATTTCGTAACGGTTGCGCTCGACTAGAACGAGTATCGGCTTTGTATACCTACGTTCATTTAACATTCTCCAACACTACTAAAATTACAATTAAACTTAAAGTTTCCACAAAAGCGTTTACAATGTAATTATTAATTATACTCGTTAAACGTTTTTTAATACTTTCAGCGACAGAAAATGCGTCCCAAACCGACCGAAAATTCAACCAACAAAAACGAAAAAACGGATCACTGATAATTTTTAAATTGGGTAGGTACATAATATCACTTGTATAATTTTGTTGGCATTTTCCTATATTTAATATTTATCTCGTGAACTCACTATCAGGCAAGACCTCTTTATCAAAATTCTGTAAGTACCTATATGGGTATCAAGTATCAACACTTATTATTTCGCTTACAGACAAATAAGCAGTCGTAGTATGTAATAGTTTAATAGTCGTAATAATCTTGTATTTTATTTGTCAAACTTGCTAAGGATAAACTGTATCGGTATAACTCCTGGGTGCCTAAAGGCCGATATGAATGTATAAACACATTATTTGCAATGATAATTGTAAACGCTTATCAGTAGTGTGGAGGCGATGACGCACGGCAGCGCCGATAGCGCCTGTCGCATGATACTACTCGCTCAGGAAACGAACACACTTCATTATTAACACGTATATAAATATCATTAAAGTCCAACAATTTAAAATAATTTTATATGATTGCAAACGAATTTTTGCATATTTCGATCCCGATGAAGTAAAACGGTGTTTTAAAGTTTTAATGGTGTAATAATAGGTATAACATGTACCGGCCTACTTTAATTTCCGCTATCAGTAGACGGCACCAAAAGAATCTTAGGCAGTGGCAAGTGGCAACTATTTGGTTAATGGCATAATATAATAAAAGGCAGGGGAGCGAGCGTGGACGGGCTGACGGAGCGCGAGCACTTGTTGCGTTGCGTTGTTTGGTTGGCGTTTTCGCCTGTTGCCCATTGCCGTTTGCCGAGCGGCGACGTCATAGCCTGACCTTGAGCCACGCTGCGCCACGCGGCAGCGGCAGCGCCACCGGCCACCGGGCCTGACAGCTTCTGCCAACTGCCAGTGGCAACCTTACGTGTGTGCGTCAACGTGACTGTCGTTTTTAAAAACATAATTTTTGATATTGATGAATCCAAAAACATTAAATATCAATAAATTATCAGATATTTCCAATTAACGGTACATATTTAATCTGTATTCCTTGAATAGATACAATTTTGGACTCATGTAATATGAACTGTTTAAACGATGAGTGTATGTAAATAACCAGCTGTAGATCTCTCAATATTCTCAGTTAACGTAGCTATCGAGTAAATGTGTTCGTCCAGTCAGGCGCCATAAAGTCGCGTGGGCGGGAAACCCGTCTCGGTGGCGAGCGTTGAAATGAACACAAAATTTGTACGTACACATATCTATCCATAGTGCATTCTCGCTAATTTATTTTGTAAGCGGTACAGGGAAATCGACTTTGTAGCCACTAGCGCAAAGATGAGTTCACCTAAATCGCAAATATATTAATTTAGGCGCGGCTTTGCCTACGTTATTACTTACTAGATTACCCATTACAGCGATGATATTTAGTAATATCTGTACTAGCTAGTAAGTGTATAGGTGTACGGGGAAAGGAAGTTGTGTTTCATATTTCGGAATGTTCGGTTCTAGAGTCGCTAACGGCCGTGGTGTTGCGTAGGCCTCCCCACCACCCTCGGGCTTCCCTCGGAAGCAGGTCATCGGCTGACCGCTATGTCGAGTGTCGACGTCGGCGTGGCGGTGCGGCCGCGCCTGTGCACCAGTCTCCTTGTTAGGCGGCCTGTGGCCTGTGGACCGGCTTCGCAACGCCTACTTACTTTGTGTCGAGCTAATCGATAGCGGACGAATGGCACGCAAACGCAAAGGAATGTAATGAAAGTTAGCAATGGGAGCCTGCCCGGTGACAAATCTGAGGATCATTCACTACTAATTGAATCGGATTATGCAAATATTCAACTTTATTTAGTGTATACCCTCGCACAGGAACTTAAACATTAAGATGTCCTTTAATAATGACTAACAAGAACGACTACCTGTAATGTAATAAGTTTAATATTAGTAATACTAGTTTAAATGAAGTAATTTAAAAGTAAAAAATACCAGCGCATTCTTTGATATCTACACACATACACATCTATATCAAGAGAATGGCGTCATTCTCCGCGAATTCTGGCTTCGCGTATAAACAACAAAAATATACCATGTATGTGAATGTGATAATAATATTCGTGAGTCAGCGAAGCCACTTGACCAAATAAATAACTATTCATTGTCGCCAGTCTTTCCTCAATGACGTACTTTGTATAATTTGCATTTTTATAAATGAAACAATAAAGTTGGTGGTGGAAATGTCTGTATTTTTATTTATAATTAGTGTTTATAAACATGTATTATGATTTTTTTTAAATTCGCTATTTATTTTTTGTCTTCTGACCGAATTGCAAAGGTAAATTTAGAATTGGCATACGTTCCCAATCCGTTTGTTCGTTACGTGCGCTCCTCGCCCCCGCCCGCACCTCCGCGCAGATACCTCCGCCCGCAGTGCCGGAGTGACAGGAGCGGTCAGTTCTATGCCTGGCCGCATGCCAACATCGACAGAATTCGAAGCGCTTCAAGTGTTCCTGCTTCCGAAATGGATTCTTTACAAATATCTAATAAAGATTATGTAAATTTGACTGAATCCTTATTTGGCAACAATATATTTTACGCTCACTATTACATACATATAATCATAAATACTTGCCTATTCTAGGAATATAATATTCTCAAGAAATAGCTGGTACAAGAACCGGTTACAGAGAAGCGCCAACAATTACAAGAAATAAGAAAGCCGGACGTAAAGTAGGTAGGTACATTAATATTTTTAAATAGGTAGATATTAGGTAACTAATAACTTCTTAATCATGTACCTACCTATTTTATTTAAATGTAAACATGGAATTAACCGACACCGATTTAATCAGGCAAGTAGATGTATAAAGTAAAGTAAGCACCGTTCTATTGGACCCTCTATGGATGGGTGACCGATAAAGGAAAATCATTAATAATCAAAGTAATATTAAATTTAATATAAAATATATAAAAAAAAGGTTTTCTTAATGATAAGATTTTATTGATTGTTGTAAAATTACTTTCTACAAATCATTTAAAATATTGAAGTCTAACCACCAAATTGGCGAATATAAATGTTCGCCGTAATGTTGTGTATTCTACTTCAATGGCGGATATTTAAACATCATTTATCCATGTCTGTAATTAAACACTTACAAAATATCTGAATGTGATTACAAAATATTTAACTAATGCAATTGATTTTGTTACTACTTGAGCTTCGGTTGAAATTCTGTAATCAACATTATCGGGTTGTAATCAAAGAATAGAAGTTTGAAAATGCGAAACAGTAATTGTTACTCTACATTTTTAATCAGTAGTCAGAAAAGATAATCGCCAATAAATAGGTTTTAGCAGCGCATAATATGATAGAGCAAGACTAATTGAATAGAACTAAAATAGATGAAAGTTAACCTAAAAGTTAAGAAAAGAGTAGAAGGGAAGGCCGTAGTTTCGAATTCACAGAAGAATAAACATCACGAAAAGAGCGTACTTCCTCCTTATGGTCCTGCACTGTCCTGCACATCTATAGTTCTCTGGTGTTACGAATTTTCATGTTACGTCTGAATATGATTCACAAATAGAATTCGATTAGAAAAGTTCTGATTTGAAACTTAAACCCTTTTAAATTTATATCTATTTTGTATTTTATAACAATAAATTTGTTATCTTTTATCTTTTTAAAAGTAAATTTTATTATCCCATTTACGAAGAAGTATGTAATATGTTGCCCTTGTAAATAGTACGTACTTGACGACATTTTGATAAGTGACGTTGTGGTTTTCAGATATGATAGTGCCATTTTCGGAGTTTTTATCTTGGTTTTGCATCGACTATCAATAGCGTAGTATATGAGTTCGCGGTCAAGTCAGAATTAAAAAAAAACTTTCACATCTGTAGCGGTCAATGAAGGAGCCTACGTCAACAGTTAACGACAATAAGCTAAAGTATTAGTAGAAGTTTCCTAACCTCAGTGCATTCTTGAAGTAAATACTATACAAGCTCATCGCTGTGATAGTATCGGAGTTAGTTCCTTGTTATGCAGTCTTATTTGTAATCAACCTAATGATATTTTTAAATTAATTTGTAACAGTATAGTTTAAATTTATAGTAATATACTTTTTGATACCAACAATCAGTTTAAAATTGCATTATTCTTACTATAAATATGTAAGTAGTTTGCATTTAAATCATAATTAGACAAGAAACTGATATTTTAAATTAGTCTAAAATTAGGTGTTAGTTGTTCATTAAAATGGCTCGATTCCAACAAAGGTATTGGTTCAAATAATAGTCTACCATGATTCCTATGGATGGGCACCCACCTACCTGCTGCTGGCAACGATCGGTGCCAAAGTTTCGATACGCAGACTTATTTTTTATCCTCTTTAGTGTCCCTCGCCTTCTACGACGTGGTTGTAAAACTAAATATAACTCACGAGAAATTGATTAGACGGAAATTGATAATATACACTACAAAAATTCCAAAATCGCAGCAATGATTGTTACCTTGCCACTCTGGTCCGGTATTGGTCCGTTTCATATTCTAACCTAACCATATTTATTGCGTTTCAAAATTAAAAATACTATCAAAACATATCGTTCTCCCTTTCCTACTCCTTGAAAATACTGAGATAACATGTCAAGAGTGGACTCTCGCGGTAACATCTTAATCTTCAAACTAATAAATTAACTAAAACCAATTGATCGGAGAAGTCAATTTGCCTTATGACTACGAGATCTTTCTAATGGAAAGATATAATTTTAGAATAATCTTCGACTGTAATAATTAAAGTTCCACGAACAGGTATGCAATGTATCAAAATAAATGCATTTCCCGATCACAATCGTTGCACAATTTCATTATGTCATTATAATGCAATGACGCAATATGTAATTGCAAATAAATCAGTGGAATTGTACGGCTGTGTTGATGAATGACATAAGAAATAATATGTATATACTTCAGTTCCGCTAATAAACTGAAATTACATTGTATTTACATACTAACATTTATAATTGTGATTAAAATAGGTACAAAGTATAAAATTGAATGTTTGATTAATCTATCAAAGTACTCGTATAGATAAAAAGGTTGTTTGTTAATTAATTCTAGAAATACGAAAGTTCTGACGATGATGCCAAATGTATATTTTTGACCGACTTCCCAAAAGAAGGAGGTATTCAAGTCGTCTGTATGTTTTTTAGTAACTTCATATCATCGTTTTACATCGACGAGCCTACAGGCAATTAGCAACTGTTATTATTAAAATAAACATAGAAGGGTGTTCGTAAAAAATTACGCTCAAGTCGTAAATGGTCGGTCCTTTCCTTTGGTTCTTGGAATACCCCCAGCACGCGCCGAGGTTCCCCGCTGCCCCGCCGCACCCTCCCGGCCTTAGATAGCGTCACAATGTTTTTAACGATTACTATTCCAATATTTCCTAGAATCTTTCTCGCTCCTCAATCTTAGATGTTATAATCCAATTATAGCAAAGTTTGTTATCTTTTGTTGTAATGTTTACCATAATTCCACTTTGTTTCAGTTAATTAACGCAGTCCTTTATGATAATAGATAAATTTCATTTATAAAACCTTTACGACTGAGAAAGACGCAGGGTCTATCCGTATACATATACCATGTCGATAGATATTCGCAAAAACATTGTCACCAGTTTAAAAAGATAAATGAACCAATATCAAAAATCTACTCACTTTCGTATGTGCCAATGCTGTAATGAATTAGCATCTATTTTACTTTAATGTTTCTCTTTTCTTATTTACGTGTTACTTTCTAAAAAGGTTATTTCTTTACCTCCATTCTAGCCAAACTATTTATATTTTAAAATGGACCAATAACTATGTCAAGATATTTTTGATTATTTAAACATTGGATTTCAGTGTAAGTAAAAAAATAATTGTTGTCAATCAAAGACGCTATGGATATATTTATTATTAACACATAGAATAATGGCTTGTTGAAAAAAATATAGATGTAAAAAAGATGTTTCGCTTTTTCTTAGTTTGTTTAACCATGTACTAGAATAAGGTAGAGTTTGCAAAGAGACATTTGCATTATGTAAATATTTAAGATAAGCGAAGAAATATTCACACGTTTTGTAATAATAATTGATTTATAAAACGCATCTGCAGATTACGATTTATTTACATTTTGGAGGTTAACTTTTATACGGTATAGTTGGACCGTTTTTTTTATTTTCCTGTATTCAATTACAGATTTATAGGATATAGAGCACTATTTTTTGTGAGAATGAGCTTGCAGATATCCTGGAGATTTTGATTTTGTAAAATTAATATAAGTGAAAAAGGTGTGACAGGATCACGTTAAACAAAGACCCGTCAACCGTTTTCGGTACATCTAGTACTGTTAATATATTGAAAACAAAACAACATTACAGTATTTACGTAGATACTGTATTCACTTAAATAATTCTATAAGTAAAAGTTTACGTGTGCGTTGTGATTTTTTTTATTTACCAATGGCGGACATTCTTGGTATCAATAGCTGAGACATTTGTACGTTGAATCATCATAACATTAAGAAATTGCTACGAATTAATATTCTAATGTATTCATGTATTGAGGCCGTCAGTCCATGATAAACGTGCCTCAGTGCACTATTCATAAGTCATAAGGGTTGCCATAGCTACGCTACAGGACGCCATTGATCAACTTGTGAACATGAAATACAGTTTAAATCTATACGTTAAAAGTATAGACGATACAAACGATACGATATATGTAGCTGATAGTGACGCCAGCAACATTTGTGGCACAAAAATGCTGGCTCACCCCTACAATACCACATGACAGGAGAAAGCCGTGAAGTGGAGGCAATTCCGGGTTTGTTTGATAAGTGAGTGCTGGAGAACTTTCGAACTTTAGGCGACGTGGGAAGGGGATAGGAAGAGGAGATACCTTCTGCCGCTTTCTTCGGCTAATTTAGAGGGACGTTTGCTCGTTTGCCACCTCATTATAAGTTAAAAGAATTAGTAATTGTAATTGTATTTAACATTTTAAATTACGCACGTGGTATTAGGTATAAGCCGCAATTATCATTCGGTATACAGCAAAAAAATAATGTTTGAACAAAGCTTTAGGAAAGAAATACGATAATTAAAAGTTTGGGCACACGAACAATCTAAGATAGCATTACATTATACTAAACATATGTAGATGTAACTGTTTCAAAAGTTATAAATTACTATTATCGTTTGAATCATTATCTTTATGTAGATAACATATTAATGAATCATTGATTAATATGTGTAAGAAACGAATTCTAGTTATCGATGAGCGGCCCAAGTTAATGAATAAAATTCAATAAGGGTCACTGTAATAATGTTACTGATGACCTGTGCGATACTTACATAATTAATTGCACTTTGCCCGTATTTAAAAAAATAAACTTTGCACGCATTCACAAAGTGATCGTTTTAAATATTAAACGTAATTAAGCGAAGTAAAATTCCATTGTATCTTTTATTCGATATTTGAAATTGAAATGAGGCAAATAAGTGATAATATACATCATGGTAAACGAAAATTAAAAAATGAACAGGTAACAGCATTTTACGGCGCATTGACTTTAGGTTCGCAGAACTTATAAACAAGGAGGCAGGTTCTCAGGTCGACGTCGACAATGCACCTGCCCGCCACTAGGTAGCCAGCCCTTGTAACGCGGCCCTTTCCTGCATAATATAATGCGCTAACGAAAAGACGCAATTTTTTTATTAATACTACATAGACATTGTGTTAAAATACCAATATAAAGATAATTAAGTCTCTAGTCTTTCAAAACTGTTGTTATTATCTTTTTAACGCTGTTCGTAACTTCTCCTAATCTTATCGCCAAAGCGCTTAATTAATGTAAAGAAAGACCCGCTTATTAAGTTCACATATGAATATTATGATTTAATTTAATGCAATTGCAAACTATTAGTTGTTAGTTCACATTATGTAGAAATAGTACAAGCCGGTACAATTTTTCCTACCTATTAATCTTCTGGAAACAGGTCCGAAAGAATTTATTCAAGGAGATTTCGATTGGTTTTTCGTTACATCTCAAATTTAATTCATCACAATACCAGAGCACTATCAAGTTCAAAATCAGTTCAGTTGTTTTTGCATGATACGCCATTGTTAAGATATCGTTAAATTCTATTGATTTATTCATCGGTAGCGTATTTATATTTTTGTTTATTAATTATTCTATTATATACAGTGGTATGATTATAATTATCCAAAAAATTACGTCAGTTGGCCTTATACACTTTATATCGTTTCACCTGAGTCAGTTGAAATTCCACGGATCGAGTGATTGTAACATGATGAATGGAGTAGAGGCGGCGCGGCATCGGCGGCGACTGAGCCCGAGTAGAACCTGTGGGACCGGTCTCCGCCGCGTCGTGCGCCGGGTCTGCGCCTGCGCATAGCCTGACGCTTTTTATTTCCCGATCGTTGGTGCGCCCACAGCCTGCGCGCAACGCTGCTAATGACCGCCCTCACTTCAATATCAATTGACCATTACAAATTATTGGAGTCCGCACTTTTTCTTCTCTAAAATATTGTTGAAACTGTAAAATTTAGACTAAGGGACTCGCTGAGTAACCTATTAAAAGCTCTGGGGTGGAGATATTTTACAATACCATACAAATGACAGACCAGTAATGATTTACTTGGAAGAACTTTTAAAATATGGTATAATTTTTGTTACAAATTAAAATAATAACACTTCTATGACATCTTTACACATAATAGAGTTATCAGCACGATAAGTAAATCGTGATAAAAACTATATCGCGTCAAGTTATCCGTAGTCAATATTTGCAAAAATACAATCGCTTCATGTAAATTATTTATCGTGCGGTATCTAATATCACAGTATCTTTGCATAGGAAAATTATTTACCCGAGCAATACATTGAGGCCATGTAACATCGAGCTATTAAATTACTATGAATAGATTTGCAAATTCCTTTCACCGATATTGCAATTCGTATTTGAATATTATGTCCAATACCGCCGCTCAGTTCTGACAGTTTTAACTGTAGAGTCGAACTGTTCGGTTAAAACTGTGCTTGTGTAGGCAAACTTTGAACTGTCAGTTTTAACGGATCAGTTTGACTCTTCAGGTAAAACTGTCGGTTAGAATTGAAGTTCTGTAGCGGGCATTTGTCAATTATAAATTATCGTTTCGGTATAGTACCTACTTCCTATACAAGTGTACGTAAGAAACAAATAAAAGATGATGCACAATAAAACGTTATTAAAATATATTCATACAATATATTTTGTGTACCTCGGTTATGATTCATTTATTGCTGTTCTAGAATGAAACCATTTAGTAATTACATTTAATTGAATATTGTTTCTCTTTTAGTTACTACTTAAAAGAATACGCGGAATGTTTATTATCCGAAACAGACAAGACTTTTTGTAACTAAATACTAGTTAAATCACTCATTAACGTATCTATTAGTTACTTTTACATTCCATTTTGATACTTTCTAAATTAGCTTCAGTTTTATTTTAAGATAATATAGTTAATAAGTTAAATACACCATACAGAGTATTAAGTCCAGCACCAACTTTCAAAGTAACAATATACACTTCATGAGATTTTTAAAAGTTACAAGTAGCAATTTATTCATGCAACAGATTTTCTACATAGATGTCGACTCACAACAGGTTTAAAGTTAGTCATTCGCCTACGTCACCGCATAACTACGTCAATAATGAAATCTTTCCAGAGCTCATCTTTTTCTGCTATTCAGCTTCGGTGTGCGCTCAACGTACATAAACAATCTCTAATGTCCGTCTAGTCTAGTGCGACTGTGCTGCCATTACAAGCGTATCACCTTGAAAGCGACCGATGTTACCTGTATCCACATAAAAAATGGCAACGTCATGGCGTACACCGCGCGTGCATTCAGTCAAAGACGTGGTAGGTCGCGATTGTTCGCGCGGCGCGGGTTTCGTTCATCGCACGCTCGGCTCGCTCGGCAGCGGCAGGTCCGCGAGAGAGCGGTGCGGCGCGCGGCCGCGGGGGCGGCGCGGCGGGGGCAGGCGGACGTGCCAAGGCAGGCGGCAGGCGAGCAACATATTTACTCATACGCCCGAGGCGTAAATCACCGTGCATCTATTTCGAGTGGAGTGGCGCGGGGCCGGCGCGGGCGGAGGGTGCGGGCAGACACCGGTGCCGGTCTGGCGCCAGAAGGATTCCCCAGCGCCCCGCGCCCCGCACCGAGGTCACGCGCAACCGTGCCGTGCCTTCGCTCCCGCTCCATACCTAATCTAAAATGCTTCGCCGTGTTCGTTTATAGTGGCTATGGCTACTGCTACTGAGTATCGCTCGATTCGTGTTTAAAATGAAAGTTGTCTTCGTTTCGTTTATCTAGCCATATTTTGATGTAACGCAATAGCAAACATAAGCCTTGAAACGATGTTAAACATGGCCACTACCCAACCAACCTGATTTTAAGACAATATTGAACAGACATTATACCTAATGTCATATCATTTTTTTATTAGGCTAAAAATATGACGAGTCTATGTATTTTTTTATTCAATGTAGGCAAGCTACTTAAAGATTACCAACGGCGTTATCCATGTACATACACATTTTACATTTCTTCATAATATTAACAATTTCAAAATATGTAAATGTAATAAAATTCTTAGCGTAAGTTGCTTGTCGAACTGTGCCTTGACATTAAGCAGTTAAAGCTCTAAATTGCTAAACACGACGTAGATAAACAACCGAGTGTCTGTACCTACTGTGCGATGACGTGTTCATGGCTTACGTAAGAAGTCTTTTATTTGACTTATTCAAATCATAATCAAATGTTGTGGATATTTAGATGCGAGTAAGTTTACATTCGAGATTGAAACGAGCAGTTACCTCATCCGCTACTCACGACACCGTCCCAATGTAAATTCATCCGCCCAATTTTTTGACTCGAAAACTAGGTAAATACAACTACAAAGCTCTCCTTGAAAATGCCAATTCACTGTATCACGCCCTAGTCTATTTAATTTTGTAAAGTTAGTTAGCGATCGATATAAACCTGATGAAATTGTTTACACATATAGTTACAATAATTGTTATTTTAACCTGCAATACAGAATTAATGTGAATCTGTCCTACCTTTTAGGATTAATTATAAAAATAATTCATTTGTCAATGACTCATTTTTTACAACAGTATTGCATTAGAGCTGTTTGTCATCATAGTAATAAACGAGGAAACCAATATGTTAAAAAATTGTATGTTTAAATTAGAAATAGGTGGGTTTAGTACTAACTTGAAACAACAATATTGAATATTTATTACTTTATATTAGAACATAATATTTGAACAATGATACAATGCATAAGCCTTACCAAAACATAAGAACTTTTTCATTCAAAATAATAAAATCCGTCATTTATAGTCATGGGTTATAACACAAAGGAAAATAATTATAAAACAGAAAGCCACAAAATACTATGTTACGTCGACATCAATAGTAAATAATGTGAACTATGTTTTTACATCATTTTTTAAGATATATAGTAGATTGACGTAAATCATTAAATTAATATGTCTACACATATAACACAACTACCCTTTACATAAGGCTAGGAATTGACAACACTACATATACGAAATATAAGCTATACTATTGAAAAGCAATTTATAAATTGAAAATACTTTTAGAGATATACCCTAAATATTTCCAAATGACACTAATCTAGCGACATCCCAGCATCGTCGTCTTTTTTGCCATCTTTCTCTTCCTTGGCCTTTTCCTTCTTTTTATCTTCCTCCTGGCTCTTGGTGGAATCGGATGCGTTAGAGGTATTCTCCAAAGCTTTGAAGAATGCCTGCATGTCGCCAGTGCTCGCTGCAGTAGTCACCTCCGCTGGCAGACCGAACTGGTTCATCACCGGACCCATCTGACCAGAGGCCAGCGCCGCTGAGAATTGGTTGGCAGCCTGGAGAAATACATCTCTTTAAAATATCATGACTATCATATATAATTTAATGACTCGTATTTAATATTAATGGTCACCCCACTATGACCTGCAGTGCTGAAATACTATGCTTTTGAATACACAACACTAGCTAAAACTGGCCTACAAAATGCAGTTAAGAATTAAAGTTTAACTTTCTGTCTCTAAGGGATAAGTCCTATAAAAACATAACTAAATATGACATGTTCTATAGATAAACTGCTCCTATAGATTTGGGATAAATATTAATGAAATTAGCTAACAAAAAGTATATGGCATTTTTATCAAATAAATTATATAAAATATAAACAAAATTATCTATATGTAAAATATCTGTTATAAAAAATTGCAATGGTGAAATCAACTTATTAAGATATGTAGGAAGATGATAGAAAAAGAAGCAGTTGCCCATAGGTCGACTTTGAACAAGCAAAAGAAGCAGTATGTAAAACCCAACATGATTCCAAATAGATTTTTGATCCCTAAAGGTGAAGGCATTCCAAGCCAAAGCATGCAACCACAAAGCAATGCCCAAATACAAACCTAATAAGATTTTAAAAGACAAATTATTACCTAAATTGAGGTAAGATACTTTAGTTAAAATGCATTTGAAAGAACACTTGTTTATGTCCATGTTATTTTTTTTAAATTGCTTTTTTTAACATAAAAATACTCATTCTTAATGGAGTGTTTAATAATTTGCATAAGCTTACATCTAACTATAATTTATAGAACTCATACATTTGAGGGTCAGATGTTTAAAAAGCTAATGAAATACATTTTCTTTAATTGAAGTGTTAGTCAATAGTAATAATGAAATATCCAACCATCTGATGACTGCTTATTATTTCTATTAATATATGGAAGGCGAAGATGTGTGTGACTATTTTTATGTAAACTCAAAACCCACTAAAATAATTTAGCCCAGCATTTTAGAAGCCACATCATTACGTGCCAAAACGATTTCATCCAAAATTTAAATTAAAAACATAAGCTCTCACATTGTTTTGCATTAAAAGTTAAAACATACATATATCAGAATTTTTAGAATTAATTAACATAACTTTTATGTATGTGTGTTGTAAATGACTGTTTTTTTCGTTTCTACACAAAAATAAGCTGTCATTTTCATAAAACAAAAAATCTACCACAACTAGCTATTTACAACATATATCAATTTTACATTATACAAATAAAATGCTTAATTTACGAATAAAGTTTAGGAGTTCATCCTGTGTCCATGTAGTGTTAAAAAATCGAGAAATAAAATTTGTCTATGTAAGACTTCTCTCTTTACCCATTACCAATCATTATTGTAAGTGAGGTTAGTGTGACAGATGGCTAGTACATTTATGAGAGCTTATATTTTTCGAATAGAAGAATTATAGAGTGATTTCGTGCTAGTAACATCTGCAGCCCAGCGTATACCGAAGCCTATCTATCAGGGGGTTCACCTGCGCGAACTGCGGTGAGTGTAGGGTGGTCCTTATAGGTGTGTTGATTTTTATATTCAAGATTGTTTCTATTTACCCTTCCTTAATTGCCTTTTAGATCTTGATATAGAAACGCAGCAACCTCAGATATCATACACAGCTGATCACCTTGTGGCACTTTACGTCTTTAATCGATACTACAATTACATGAATATTTATTAATCGATTCGTATCGAATTTATGATACTTACTAACAAATGTAAAGCACACACCATTAC
>JAOCNA010000012.1:3551663-3565359 GCA_026546675.1 Papilio helenus | reverse complement strand
TGCCAGGCGCTGCGCGTTGCGAGGTTCGCTGGCCGCCGCCACCACGTCGGAGGAAGCGAGCGCGGCGCCCAGCTCCAGCCGGTTGCCGCCGGCGCCGGGGCTGCCTGCCACGCCCTCTGCACCCGCCGCGCCCCCGGCACCTGCTGCATCCGGAGGGGCGGTGCCTAAAGCCGAGAAGTAGCGCTGCAAGTCGGATAGGAAGATCTGTCCGCCTGCAGAGTGCAAATATATGAGTTTGTAACAAGTACAAGAACAACATAATAAAAAAATAACATGCCGAATGGTTATATAGGCTTATAAGTCAATAATACGTTAGCATAGCTAATAAGTTTAGTTCTCACTGCGCGGTTGCGTGGCGCTGGCAGTGTTTGGTGGGGTGGCGGCGGGGGCCGCGTCACGTCGGGGCGTGGCGCGTGCAGGTGCGGCAGGGGCTGCGGCTTGGGCGGAGGCTGGAGCAGAGGCCGGAGCGGTGGCAGGCTCGCTGGTGCGAGGCGCGCTTCCCCCGCGAGAGCTCGCGCTGCTGCCGCCGGATGCGCGCGTGCTGCCCCCGCTGCCCGAACTGCTGCTATTGTTCCTGTAATCAAAATAATTGACAACTTAAGTAAAAACAAAATTTAACAATAAAATATCTAAGAATATTTTTTTTGCTAGAGATACGAATTCCTTCCTCTAATGTATTCCTTTGCATTCTGTTTTTCAATATTTATTTTCATATTAGAATAAATCATGGTGTAACTAGTAGTCTTATACAATCATCATTACAATAAACAAGTTATACCCCATAGTTCCAAGAAGGGAGGACAAGCCTCCAATCTGGCCGACACCTCCAAAGAGCTGCATGAGTTGTTGCTGCGACATGTTATTGAGCAAGTTTTGTAGTTCTCCATCTTGTGCTCCACCTCCTCCTCCCCCGCGGCCTCCGGACGTCGGAGGGTTGTTCAAAGCTTCATTAATGCGACGGCAGAAGTCATCATCTTTTTCACTTTTAGGCTCCTAGTAATTTTATTAAAAATTATTATTGTCGAGTATTTGTTCTATTAAAATACTAGATGTCTTTATATTTCCATTTACTTTTGTATTATTGATATAACAAACTTTTTCAATTTAATTATAGGTCATTGCTTTATACTGAGTGAACACTTTACAAGTCATACTATTCAGGATAGTAATTCCTGGCAGGGTTCAATGGAATTTTATAGTTCAGTGTTACAATAAGATGAATAAAACTTTGAAATTACCTGCATCCAGAAGAAGTATTTCTTAGAGAAGGACTTAAACTTTAGCACATACACACGACCAGTAGTGCATTCTGACACGCGCACAAATTCACAATCATCTGGGAAAATCAAAAGATCATCTTCCACTTCCCCGGTGGTACGATCTTTCCAACAGAAATGCATCAACGAGTCCTCCCCTTGGTACACATACAACAAGCCCTTCCTTTTGTCTGGATGTACCATGCGGCCCTTCAAAGTCATTCTTCCAGCACGGAATTCTACCAGATGTTTGTTACCCCCAGAACTTCCGCCGAGGGCAGAGGTATTTCCAAATAATGCAGTGGCAGACATTTTTCTTAGGCTATTCAGAAAAAAAGTAAAAAAAATATTGAAAACATAAAAGAAAAATACAAATTATGCAGAGAGTATTCAGGAAATAACGTACCGCTTAGATTTGTCTTCTGTTTTGGTGAAATTGAAGAAACGCTTATCACTTCGGATAAAATTAGTTTAACAAACAGGAGGATGCAAAGACAAATATAAATGACAAAAACCAAAGATCACAGACTAAACTGAAATAACTGATCTTGATAGTTGGATGGGTTGATGCTATGCAATGACAGCTTATGCTTAATACCGGATTAGAAGAGCTTATTGATGCTACTGACAGTTATTTCTAATGTATATTAATAGTTTGAAGCCTCACCAACACAAAAACCACCACCGTCAGCGCCAAAATGGCGGAAACGAATTAGGCACAAAATACCACAACATTTAGCCTGTCCATGTAAAGAGGTAAGTGGTAAATGAACACAAAATATACTATGTCATCGTTGAAATACAGACTGTATAAAGTTAAATTAAATAACAAAATAGCGGAACTGTACTAATATTTAACCTGTATTTAAGCAATAGCAAAAAGTGTATTTTCCTTATCTGTGTTGGAAAGAGAAGTTTTTTTTTTTACTAATCAGAGGTTCAGTGCAGAACGATTTATATTCTTACTACTTTGTTGAACAACAGAAGAGACGAGGAGAATCAAAGCGTTGTATAAAGCCCAGTCAGCTTGCTTTTGTGAATTTAGTGAAATTGAACTTATTTACATCTAATCCCCTTAAAATATTTTAGTACTATTTGAGACTGAAACGTAGAAACTTTTTCTTAGCGGAATGAGCGGTGTTCAGACAGGTCAGTAAAATATACATATTTAAAGCTATTTTTCTCAAAAGGTTTTAGTGTATCAAATCCATCATGTCTTTATCGTCATTCCATTGTTGTAGAAACTAACACCGTACCCGTATATCTGATGTTGTCATGTACTAAATGATATTGTCATGTAAAAGATAAAATCTATTTCTTAGAAAAACACAAGAAACCTCTGAAGTGCTACAATACATTTTTATAATGTAATGTAAAGAGATATAGATTCATTCAATACACTCAAAATATGTTTACTAGCTAAATATATGTATTGGAAAATTACTCTTTCAACTATAGTTTTTATTAAAAGTAATAGAAGAAAACCAAATAATTACTAAATAAAGTATTTGTGTAGTAGCAACTGCAATTGCATGAATTCTATTCAACTGGAATAGTCAAAGTAATATAAATTTTTCAATTTATTGTTTTGTAAAAGTCTTTGTTACAATTTTCCACTTTTAAAATCTATGGTAAAAACAAGGTCACCTACATAAATAAATTGTATATTACATTTCTGTAATTCATACAAAGTTTTGTTTCATAATAACAATATGATATATTTGAGATACAATAGCGGAAGTTTTTTTTTTAGTTCTTTTCTGTAAAGACATATCACCGGACATAGGTCTTCTCCATTGAGGAATAAAATAATCTCACAATTACTGTTGGCTATTTTTAATAAACAGTGTTTATAGCTTCACATTTTTTGGATATGGGTAAAATTTCAGATGGTTTAAACCAGTAATTCTAGGCCATTCTGTTTTAAACACCTGGAAAAATTGTTAATGGCAATGTAGGATATGTATTAAAAGGATTCTTTTCTTTTTTATTACAATAATTCATATTAAGGAAAACCTTATTATCAATCTTAACTTATAAAAAACATGCATAATTTCTTTAAAGAAATTAATATCTTTAAAGAGTTAAAATTTTTATTTCATTTTATTTTCAAATTTTTTATACTTGTAAATATTATGCATTATTTAAATTTGTGTAATATATTAAAACAGTGTGGCTTGCAATGTACATAAATTAGGCTGATATGATTTTTATACCTATATGTGGTATGCTTTCAACATTATTTTGATTATAGAATGTTAGAAATAATTTAGTAACTAGTAACAAAAGTATTTATTGTATTGCATGAGGTCTATCTCTCTGATTTCGTAAAGTAAAATCGGTGTGACTCATAGTTTGGCAATCAGCGTTTTTACGTTTTGTGTCGACAAGTAAAAAATGACGTAAGTCTGTTGTGCCGCACTCCAGCGTCCGCGCAGCCACCGCTCACTCGCCGCGGGCTCGGGCACTGTCAATAAACTTTGGCAATACAAGGTGAGTACGCTTTTTGGACTCGTTTTGATCGTCAGCGTCGCGCGCTCGAATGCCTGTACGTCGAGAGTACCTATCGAGAGCAAAGTTTGCTCAAGTTTGCTAAATTTTATTTCAATTATTCCGAATAATCGACAAATATGTTTGGAGGTCAAGATCATATAAAATAGCCAGATTGTAGCTCGCGTGGTGGTCGGTGAAAGTGGCGAATAGGAGCAGTCAGGCAGCGGCGCGAGACGGACGCGGCCGGTTGTACTAACGAGCTCCGACGTGGCGAGGAGCCGAAACACGGACATATTGCCAGCGCTGTCAAACTTTTTAACTTTGTCGAGTGTTTGTTATCTGTGATAGAACCATGTAGGCTGTGAACATTCTGGCCACACCGATTCTTTAAAGTTTGTTGTCACACGTTTTATTTGAAATTTCAACATCGCCAATGTGTATTAAAAGACAGCTGTGGACTTATTCGACTCGTTGTTTTTCTGATATCGAAAGTATGATGGATATTCGCGGTAGGAGAGGAAGATAGTGAAATGGCGAACACCCGAGAGGGAAGTGCGGAGCCCGCAAGCCTGGAGTACATGGAGGATCCGTACTTCGTACCTCCGGACGACGACTCGACGCCCAGTTTCGATGTGGCGGTAGATGAGCTGGACGAGCTAGAGGAGCTAGCGAGCTGGTCGCGCGACGCCGAAGCTGAAGCGGACTGGCGCGCGCTGCCCGACCTCGCAGACTCTGCGCTCTGTATTGAGACAGAGTTCTACATGGACAATCGTCGCAGACGACTTCGAATATTTAGGAAAAAGATTCGCGAAGTGCGCGTCACCTTCCAAGACCTCTCCAAACCGTATCTCGCTAAAGTTTCCAGTCACACGAACTACAAAAAGTTTCTGGGCATCACGCCTGGAGGTTAGTAATGTATTTGTATAAGTAATGACTAATAAAACAACATTGAAACATATGTTTTAAATTATTCCAAGTGCTAGGAAATGTGGTTACTGTTGTTATCGTACATATGTTATTTTTCAGAATCGTCTTAGATATAATAGTATTGTATATCTGTCACTTGAAGGATAAAGAAGTAGCATAAGAAACTGAGGACAGAGGAAAGTCAATGTATGGTAGTCAGAAATCTTCCGTATTATTACTACAAGTGGACTAGATTAGTGGACTGCAAATCGATTTAATGCTAATGATCCAATTAAATAATCTTTATTACTTTGTGATGCATTAATATTGTTACCTATTATTTCCTAAACTGGATAGTCCATTTTTAGAAGTTAATATATATCTATACAGTAGTGTATTATGCAATTTATAGATTCTCGTGAGTCGCTATTCTCATGTTTTATTTTATTGAGGTCAAGCATTATTGCCCTTCATTGATAAAAAATATGAATATAATTTTGTACTAGTCGCTTTAACTGCAATTATAAAATATCAACTAATATGTCAACAAACATTGATGAAGACGAAAGTAGCAAATGTTAACTGGCATTTGTTTTTTTTTATAAATTAGTTGTGTTATTTATGAAAAAATGTACAATTAAATATTAAAAAGAACGTAATATGACGGAGGTGAGTTTTGTAGTGTTCACAACATGTAATTGTTGTGCAGCCACGCTGTTTACACAACTTCCGGCCAGTTGTATATCTATTTAATTATAGTGAAATAGTATGACGCGATAGGCCTAATCATAAGTTATGTACGATAACATTTTCTATACTTACTGATTTATGTACAATAGTCTTTGATTTTCCATTATCCTTTTAAATAACAGCTAAAAAAATTCTGTAATTTTTTGGGTAGTCCATACTTTTCCATACCGTTCCTTTTTATACAAATGTAAATTTCATTCTAGAAATGTAACGGACCGAAAAGAGCTTTCGTTTTCATAAAACAAACGTTAATTAAACTTGGGTATATATTATAATAACATGAATCATCATCTTCCTCTTTATCCTACTCTCGTAGCGTCAGCGCAACAGGTTTTTATCCTCTATATAACTCTATCATACTCTCAGTCATCACTCCCTTCTTGATCATGTCACCTTTCACGCAATCCATCAATCTCTTTCTAGGTCTACCTCTATCGGTGTACCTTCACTCATAACTAACATTCTCCTTGTTCTCTCATTTTAATAACAAGAATAATATAGTATATTGATAGTGTCGATGGTTCCCGCGTATCTTATGTTGTAACTTCCAATAGCACAAAACTAGTAATACTTTGAAACGACATACGATAAACAGGATTCTAAAATTCTTGTTTTATTTCATTCTTAAAACATTTATTGTTTGTTGTTTATCTTTGTTCAAATTGTCTTTTTACCTAGCGTACCTACTTGCACGTTATGAGTTTAGTCTTCTTTTTCTTCCTAATCAGATTGCTTGCACATTCAGAATAATTCTGGTTCCAGAACAAGTTTAAGATGCCTTGTTAAAGTTGCGCGTGGGAGGCCAAGGGGTTAAACTTAGACCGACCGCTAACAAAAGAAATGCATTCATCATCTCTCTGTCCTTATCTATCATTCGTGTAAGGTTAGCGCACCGGGTTCAAAACATTAGAAAAATAATAAATAAATTCAAATACGATTTCATCACGTTTAAAATTGTAAATGCAAAAACATCTAAAACTATTTCGACATTGTGCAGTGAAATCTTAACTGTACTAGTTTTTTGCACTCTAATGACCATTAGTTGTTTGGTAAATGCGGACAGTAACGCAAAGAAATCGCAAGTTAAATGTGTTAATCTTTTAAGTTGAAGCCTTTCACCTCATTAGAAGATTATACAATACATAAAACTATCTAATACCTCTTATTTATTTGTTTTAACTTAGTAATAATATTTAATTATACACTCATTCCAATGACTGAGTAAAATAATAATAATTAATAAAAATAAGGTTAAAACACCAATAACTACTCATTGCAAGGGAGACTATCGGTTAATAAAAGTGTTGGAACTATAGATTTTTTATCACAAACGCTACCAATCCACCTCAAACTTCGCAAGGATTTTTGTCATAGTATTCAATATATTGTATGGAAATTTACTTTAAATTAGTTCAAAGTTCGTTCTTTGTAGTTTGTTTTCGGAGAAGGATATAAGTGATAAGTTTTGTGATTAGCTGAGGAAGCGATGCCGGGTGCGGGTGGCGGGGCTGGCGCCGGCGACGCGAACACTCCGGACGAGCTGGCGGGCCTGTCGCCCGAGCAGGTGGAGCAGCTGCGCGCCGAGTGGACGTATGAGCTGGCCCGCGTTGAGGACGAAATAGCCACGCTGCGCACCGTGCTGCATAGCAAGGTAGGTTACGATACCAGGGGCAGCTAGCAAACATTATTAAACACCTTCAATGCCGATAAGTTTTTTATACTAAAGTGAACTCGCATTTAAAGACGATGACACTAAATGTGTTAACTTCAGAAGTGACGTTTTTATTCATTAAGTTTCTCCCCGAAAAGGATCATGATTTCCCAGAGTAGTATAGATGTATTTAGTTAATTATTTTCCTTTTTCACACTTCTCCGAGTGACATAAGGAATTAAATGTTTTTTTTTATTAAACAATTGTTTGTTACATATCGTTCCAACGATATAACACGCGGTCGCGGCAGTTCAATGTCCGGGCGCTCGCTTTAAGTTACCTGTATGCTAACAACCTGATTTCGATCCACGACGCCGCTGCTTAAGAATTTCTTAGTTGTTATTAAAATTACATTTTTAATTCCTTTTTCTTCCGTCCGTTTTGGAAAGAATAAAGATAATAAACATTTGCAAGAATAATAATTTCATTTTAGATTCGTCAGAGTTCGGAGTTGAAAAGGAAACTTGGCATAACTGTGTGGAAGGAGATCACTGAGGACGTCAATCAGGGTTTGAAAAACGTAAAGGAGAGCCAAGTGTAAGTGACATGGATACAATATGACATATTATATGCACAGCTAATTAGGTGAATGAATATTTCTCCTGGGTTAGAACATTATCTAGCGTTATTTAGTAAGACAGATTTTTTTTATCACTCCGCTTGCTGTATGATTCGCTTGAGCTTTTCGGGTTGCGTTATATTTGGTTCGTTTCATTTGACTTTTCATTTGGTTTGTTACATAACAGCTATCAAACCATTGAAACACGAGTCGCTGCGCTTACGCAGGCTGTGACGGAAGCACCAATGTAAGTACGGTTACACTACGCTAATTTATTTATTTCCCGTGGGTTTTCATTGAATTTAATACAAAAAATCTCTTTTTTTCAGAGAATTACAGTTGTGTTACGATAGTGAAAACCCACGTTTTTATAAACTTAAATAACATTTTGTGTACAGTTTGCCAATGCTATAACTAACAAATCTTATCGCTAGCACAGTTAGTGTGGTTTTTGAATTATTAAAAATTGTTCTAACCCAAAAGAAAGTAGTTATACAAATATAGTTTGAGTAACTTTAGACGTAGTAATAACTGTCTAGGCGCAGGTTATTTTTTTATGATAATACAACAGGCGTAAATGATATCATCGATGTTTATTTAAAAAAAAAGTTTAAACTCCGCGCAAATGCCGTTTCTCACAAATTATTTTATTCATTTCCGTATGATGTTACATATGGAAAGTATTCGCCTAGAAAAATATAAAAATCAAAACAAAGCCATTTACAGTCTTGCCTTTTTACCAATACGTCAAGGAATATATTTTACATGTGTTCTATTTATATTTTTATCGGTGAAAGAAAAAAGTGCTTTCACTTCTCAAGGTGTGATTAAAGACTCTCGTAGTATTCCGTATGTTGATGTCTAATTCAAGATTAGCCTTATTTGTTAAACATTTTTTAAAAGAAAAGGGGAGATGAGAAATAATACATGTCTTTAGAGATTAGCAGGAGAACAAGTGTCCGTTTGGTTTGTTTCAAAAATGTTGAATTTTGAGCAAAATAAGACAAGGAACGCTTGTTAGTAATTTAACGTAAGATACTGGGCGTATTGATGAAGGGTTTATTTATTGATGGAGTCTTGGTACAATCATGAGTTGTATCAAATCTATAACGGGTCAAATGTCATAAAGACCATCAAAATTGGTCGGATACGCTGGTCATAATTAGCTACAGCTCTCTACACACTACGAGATCTGGTTCATCTGGCTTCTATCGGAGAGTACACCAGATCAGGTCCAGGTGGATCTGACGATAATGATGAACTTTTATTAGAATTGGAAGAAGGCGTAGAGTGGCTGAATAGGTTGTCAATTCATATAAGTGTTCCTACTAAGGGCTCGAAACTTAGGATTAACTAGGCCTTTGCCAACCATCTTGGGCCAATCCGGATTGGTGGAGTTCACATTTTCGTAAGAATATTGGATAAGCGCACAAATTATATTTGAAAAACGAAAGACTTATTAGAACAAGGCGGGGATCGAAATTCGACTTGCTGATTACAAACTCTGAGACGCCAACGTTAAGTGGTTATCGAATACTGAGGCGAAAATAACATGGTAATCAGAGTTTTACGTTATCCTTATGTAAATAATATCGTATAGGTAGGAATTATGAAAATTCTTACTTTTTAAAAATCACAAACTAATTTAGACGCATGTGTTCGCATATGTTCGCGCATGGTTCAGTGAGATTTCTAAATTTTGACAAATTTGTTACCGGTAATGTGTACCGCACGGGTTATCGGGAACTTCAAAATGCAACTTTTCAAATATGGATTACACTTAGGGCGGTAACATCTAGAGTACCAAGATTTGATTAATTTAAGCCTTGTTTGTACTAGGCTAGTAATTTCGATAAGTACCCAGTCTGTGTGTCAAAACTGTTAGACTTAGGTACTTCACATTTTGGACAAAAGTGTCCGTCAATACTTGGGAGAGCATTAATAAAGAATTTAAATGAATTAATAACTTAATGATTAGGGATGGCTTTTCACAAATTTAACCTTTAAAGGCATAAAACAAAGTAGTGAAAGTTAGTTTTAAACAGCACCCGGACTAAGTTACGGGAAAAAGATAGTGTTATGATAAAATAGCTGCAGACGCGAAATATTCAGCGAAAATTATTCTTTATAAAAAGACGTCTTCGCTGTAAGCATTCAGTTGCTTACACATATCATTTTAGAAGAGTTGGTGGCCAATATGGTTCAGATAAAAATTAGCGACGGCATATTAGAAGGAGAGGTGACCAATAATGAATATGGAGGAAAAATATTCAGCTTCAAAGGCATCCCGTATGCACAAACTCCGCTTGGAGACCTCAGGTTCAAGGTAAATTTGATTTAAATTGAACATTTAATATTTTCACTTTAATTTTTTTTCTATGCAAAATTTATCGCATGATCATTTTAATAGGTCATAATTGACATTTCAACGAATTTTGACAACGTAGTGTAAAAGAAGAAATAGATTTTTTTAACGGTATTACTTCCGTGTATTAACACTCAATTATAATCTTAATTTACTTGTTTTGTTTATTTTGCATTTTTGTTGCTGTTGCTGTCGTTTCCCAACAAGTCCTTTAAAAATAGTAGTATTAAATTGTAAAGGTTCCGGTTCATAATTTGATTCATAATTCCATTACTTTTACAAAACATGCGATGATAAATAACAAAGTTTTAAATGTACGTACATTTTAATTGACTCGGTCCGTATGAAGGTCAGCGTCTTTTTGTGAATAAACGAAGATATACCAGTCCCTGAAAAAAAAAACTCATAACATAGTAAAGAATATAATTTGGACTTTGAAAAAAATTATGCAGTCATTCACTGTCATCTGGCCATTCTATGCGATTATATTATTTGGATCTTTATTTACAGGCTCCTTTGCCACCAAAACCTTGGAGCGGAGTGCGAGGTGCTAAGAAGCTGGGAAACAATTGTCACCAATACGACGTTTTCCAACAAAAATTTATCCCCGGAAGCGAAGACTGCCTGTATATCAATGTGTTCTCACCGAATATAACACCCACCAAGCCGCTGCCTGTCATGGTTTGGATTCACGGAGGAGGTTTTACGAGCGGAAGCAGTACCGACGAGATGTACGGACCAGAGTATTTATTAAGACAGGACGTTATTCTTGTATCGTTTAATTATAGACTGGAGATCCTTGGTTTCCTTTGCTTGGATACTGAAGACGTACCCGGCAATGCGGGCATGAAAGATCAGGTTGCTGCACTTAGATGGGTACAAAAGAATATCAGCAACTTTGGAGGAGATCCTAACAACGTTACGATTTTTGGGGAAAGTGCTGGAGGTGCGAGTGTTTCCTTCCACCTTTTATCACCCATGAGCAAAGGATTGTGTAAGAGGGCCATACCACAAAGTTGACTTGCTATCAGTCCTTATGTAACAAGATTTATGATTAAAGAAAGATCGTTACAATTAGCTAGGGAATTGGGATGTTATTCAAAAGACGAAAAAAGAAGTGTACAAGTTTTTAAAGGCACAACCTGTTGAAGCACTTATTCATAAACACATTACAGTTACATACGTGGAAACAAATAAAGAAGGTCTTACTGTACCTTTTAATATTACCGCAGAAAAACAATTTGGAAATAATGAAAGGTTCATGGTAGCTCAGCCTATCGAAGTATTACGTAATTACGGTATACATGAAGGAGTAGATGTTATGGAAGGCTACACGGGTGATGACGGAGTTTTATTACTTGGATCCGGTCAAAACGTCCACAAAATGTTCACCGAGGCCAATAAATACTCCGAGTTTTTCGTACCGCGATCAATAGCTATGTATTGTCCACTAATGGATCAAATAGAAGTAGGCAAAATGATAAAGAATTACTATTTTAAAGATGAGGACGTTTCTATGAATAACGTGTACACTTTGCAAAAGTATCTTGGTACAGAATTCTTTAAATACTTTACTATTTTATTTCAAAAACTTTGTGCAAGAAGAGGCAAAAATAAGGTTTTCTTGTATACATTTACCTGCAAGTCTGAATTGAATGTTTTCAAACATGTACTGGGAGTTGCAGATATTGTGGGAGATAGGGCTGTAGCCTGTCATGCTGATGATCTCCCTTATATTTTCCCTATGAAAATGTTCACCGCAAATAACCCAAATATCGATATATCTCGAGTCATCAAGTTGATAGATCAAGTTACAACACTTTGGACCAATTTTGCTAAATACGGGTAAGATACGTGTGATAACAATTTTGAAATGTTTCATTTTGTCAAAATTACTAATCTTAAATTAAATTACATTGTTTCGTTTACAGTAACCCAACATCCGATGAAAGTCTCGGAGTCGTTTGGAAACCATACTCTTTAGAAGGACAAGACTTTTTGGACATCGGTAATAATTTAGTGGCCGGTACTGCACCAGACAAGGATGAACTGGAATTCTGGGAACGTATTTTCAAGAAGTATTGTCCCAAATATGCTCCATAAAGTATCAAATATTGGTTACATACAAACATCTTTTAAAATTCATAAATTTTAAAAAATATGTTATGTTTATTTTTCCGTTATCGTAAGTTTCTTCGAATTATCTTGTAAATAACTAAAAGAAGCTTTATTATATTAGTATAGATAGATAGATTTAAGAACGTACTTTTTTTTAAGATAAATGGCAAGTGATAAATTCATGACCCCATATTAATTCATTACATCTATTTTACATTTATTACAATAAGATTGTACATTAAACAGTGATAGAGCCCGCTTTAACATCTTCACACGAATGGGCCGGCTCACTCGGTGCAATAACACGACCACACAGAAGACAGGCCTGAAGTGGAAGCGAATTGGCGTTTTGTCTGACGAGTGTTCGTGCCGGAGACCTTAATTCAGCATTTTACAATTTTTATTGGTGCGCCCGATACTGCCATAGATAGATTTTTCGCGATCAGTACAATTTGAACGTCACCTATGTTGAAATTGATATTATCCGAACAGATAAAATTAAGTGAACTGTCATTATATTAGTAGATAAACCTAATGATATTCACAGACACAGACAATTTTCTAATGATTCAGCACAAATTATTCTTTATAATAAGTCGTCTTCGCTTCACGAATTTAGTTGCTTACTAATATTTCTTTCGAAGAGTATTCAGAATGGTTCAAGTACGTGTCAGTGAAGGCATAATAGAAGGGGAGGTAGTTAATAATGAGTATGGGGGAAATATATTCAGCTTCAAAGGTATTCCGTATGCCCAACCACCTCTAGGAGACCTGAGGTTCAAGGTAAGTTTCAATAATAATATATCTTGCAATCCCATATCTATTTTACATAACTTTTTATGACTATTATTAACTGATATTTCTTGTATCTTTCCGACTAATCTCTAGGCTTGTGGGCCTTAAGAATTTGTCTTTTAACATCTATTGCCTGGGAGTAAGGGACTTGAATGGCATTTTTGAACAGAAAGGCTAGACCAGCGCAATACCTTAACCATGCAGAATAGAAGAGTGCTTCAAAAGTTTTTTTTGTGTCTGTATGTAGTGAGTTTGATGCAGAAGGCGAAATTATTGCTTCTTTCGATTTGGACTAGGGAATATTAAAATATTACTTAACATTTTAAGAATACACTATAGGAAGGCATCAACAATATTTTAAATTATTGGAGATATCTAAAGTCAACGGATAGATTTGATTCGGAAAGCAATAAATAACACAATGCATTTTATGTTAATAAGTGCGACATGCAAATACATATACATAAACGTAGGGGGAATTCTCCTAACACCGGACGGCACCTAGCGCCGGACAATCGCGTTATTTCGGAAATTCTGAAATCAAGTGATTGAAGGACTGATGAAGGAGAGGCGGGGGAACCAACTTTTTAAAAAGTGACTACAGTGCTTTAGTTGCGAGGAGTGGGCTCATGAAGCTTGTGCTGACACGTATTAAAAAATATAGCTTATGTTACTCACAGGTAAATTACCTTTCTAATGGTGAAAGAATTTTTAAAATCGGCCCAGTAGTTTTTGAGTTATTT
>JAOCNA010000012.1:3533191-3545450 GCA_026546675.1 Papilio helenus | reverse complement strand
AAATTGCATTTCCAGTTTTATTATTACAGTAAATTAACTTAGGAAAATCTACTTCATTTCATTGAAATAAAAATTGTTTTTAGCGTGTTTAGACAGCAATTTAAATGTGATATTCAAAACCAAATTATGCTGAGTCTACTTGTTGAGCTCCGCGGGAAACAAAAACGAACAAATCATATGATATTTTTTTTCTCAAATTATTATTTTTCATGTAATTATAATTAATCTAGGTCCTAAAATCATTAATTTAATCGAAAATTCATCAAAATATTACAAAAAACATCGAAGGCCATCATTTTATTAATTTTCCAAATCATTGTTAAAGCTAATTACAATCAAACTTCATTATAAATTTTTGATCGATTCATACTGAATTCAAAAGAAATAAAAAACATATATGATAAAAAGACCAGACCAATGGAAGAACACGTGTTCATTTGGAAAACCTTTCAATATAAGTTTAGTTGCATATGCAGACATTTCTTCATGCCACGTATACAAAACAAAACATTTGATGCGAAAATGCGAAATTATCAAATAATAAATAAAAACAATAACTAACTAGAACCGGCAGTGGACGACACTAAAAAGTGTATATTTTTTCTATACTGAAGATCATTAGGGATGCTCTATTGTTACTACACGTGCACCATAACATGACTCGTACGGAATTCTAAGAATCTGCACTGCAATACTAACGTTATTTTTGTTATTATTTCAACATGTGCTCTCTACAAACTGTTGTTACATCATGAACGTCATGTCATAGCGCACGAGTAGTATATAAACTCTTTTTTTTAAAATGACAGAAGTAAATAGATGAAATAACCGATATACGAAACATTCCTCAAAGTACATTTCAATATATAGCTCTTAATCTAATATATGCATGCGTTTCCCTTGTTCAAGTTCTTAATTACTTTAAAAATAACTTAATAAAAATTACTCTTACGTCTATCTAAGGTTTGGGGACTCATTTGTGTTAAGATCGAGAGATTAGCTTCTTGTTTTGATGTGGTCACAAAACTAAACAAAAAAAATCAATGAAACAGAAATATATCATTCTTACAAAAAAATAAAACAATAAAAACGAAATAACCTCACGATGACACGTTATTTTGGGTAGTCAGATATATTAACCAAATTCATTTAACCACAGCTATTTAAGACAAACCCGTTATTCTAGCGAACGGCAGAACATGTAAGCCACGCGTAAAATCGCTGAAAAATATTTCGACGCCAAAGTGGACAAAATGTCACGTGGCATTATACGCTTATTTTCACATAGCACAATGGATAAATCATCACAGCCATTACAAAAGGTTTCCATAAACTTCAAAATAGCCAAGTATGAGACAACGTCTGATTTGTCATGTATTCGAAGTCCACCAAACCAAGTTATCTAGGCTATTTTTAACCTATTATTATCTAAATAATATAATGAAAACGAAAAATAAAATTAATACGATATAGCCGCGTTAAAATTAGAAAATACGTTAAAGTTGTGTTATTGTGAACTTTAATGGCCCACAACTGTCCTAACCAGGGTCGGTTAGGTTAGTTGCAACCGCCCAGGGCGATGGACAGAAAGGGAAGCCACAGATCTGCGAATTCCACAGTTCTCACATATCTCTATTAAATCCCCCCACAGTACTAAAAAAAGGGGCGCCGTAACCTCGTCCAGTATTGGTCCTATCAATGTGGTCGGAAACTGGATTTAGTGAAAACTGATCTAAGACTAACGTTAAACTTTTAATTGTTACACTACAGTTTAAGACAATATCCTAACTGAGAACTAAAAATAATCAATGCAAAATATTTTTTATATCTAAAAATACATGTTCTTTTTCGATGACAATGTTATGATACTTGAATTTTTTATTGAAATTTAACAATGAAATTCTATTTAAAAGCCGATTTCCGTTCAATTAACAAAAAAATAAAATACATTAAGAATACAATATATGGTGAGGGTAATTTGTTTTGTAGACATTACGAATAAACACATTTAGAATAATCGATTCAACTGATTACATAAACTATCTAGACTATTTAGCTATTACTTATTTAGTAAATTATAATTCCCGCGCTTTTAAATGTCAACACAAAAAATAGCTGGTTCTTTCTGGCTCATCTTTCCGCGGACTGCGAAAACAAAATAGTTTGTGACATCTGGTGACAGTTTTGGGTATTAGAAGCTCGGACTGATTTTAAAATTGTGATCTAGTAAGTGTTGTTTTTTTTTAAATCATAAAACTCAATCCTAATACAAGTATAAAAAATGTACCACAAAATATAACAGATGAGAAGCTTATGTTAGATGTAATATTAAATGACTACAATCGAGAAGTCGAGTCGAAATAATTGTAATCCTACGTGTACAGTGAGCGACAAAGTTATACGTTTCTAAGATAAATTACATTCCATGATGACGTTAACTTTTTTCTACACTGTACGCCACGAGTACGTCATAAGACACGAATGACATTGTGTGCTTAGCAGAATGTTTTCACATATGTGATGTCCCGTATTTGTAATTTGTCGTAAAAAACCGTTGAAAAAGATATATTGTAAAACTTATACACTATACACTGCACTCACAAACTCCAACAACGCTAGATTCTAAAAACCACAATTATTCAAATTATACACGTGATATTAGTGACATTAAATGTATGATTACAAAATACTCTAAGGTCATTTGCATATTTAATTGTAATTCTGTTAAAAATATCAGATGGGACCTTTTGAACACACATTACAAGCATTAGATATAAGATTTTTTATTCTAACTCTAAATTACGATCTAAACATGAATTATCTGTGACAAGGAATTGCACTACCATATTTTTTCATAATTAACTTTTAGAATTAAACATTGCCAACATTTTATTAAGGCACTGCATAGTGTTGCATTAAATATCAAAATTTTTTTTGTAAATATTGCTATTGCTCATTATTTCTTTGGCATAGTAAAATATATAATACAAGCCTATGATCATAAAGCTTTGTTATAAGTATTTATTGAAACAATTTATGACAATCATTTTTATAAGAGATAGGTGCAAACTATCAGCGAATCTCCTAATGACATTTTGTTTTAAACAATTCCATCTGCAAGAACTTAATTTGCAAAAACCCAACACAAAACTAAATATAAATAATTTGCATTTTTGTTAAAAAACGTATGTGCCAATGTTTTAAAGAGTAACTTATGAAATATTTTTATATGGGAATTTATTTTAGTTATTCTGCCCGAATTATTGCAAACACAAACATTGCTTATATAATACAATTTTAACAATATTTTTCACAGATCATCGCTTAGATTAAATTATTAACAATTATTTCATGTAAAGTATTCAGAAAATTATTTTTAATACACAATAATCTGAACAGATTATGTATAATTTTTGTTAAAAATAGCAACACTATCCAATGCTGTTAAACTGTCTACCGCGCGACCATAGATCTGCCAGATTGCCCGAGTACCTACAGATAGTATGCGTTTCGAATAAAAATGTCCAGTTCAATAACCTCATTCTGTGAAAAATCGCTAAAAAAGTAAAAAAAAATAATTGAAAATTACATTTATATTTATTATTCTTGTTCTGAAATGTCATTAAAAATATCTGTCTTAATGGATTTATCATATTTTTTTAAACGAATACACAATCTTATTTGAAACGCATTTTACCTATCTTCTAATTATTACAACTATAATATATTTCTTGCATGCGAAGGCTCAATCGACGTGGAGGTGTCACAACAATTATATGTATTGCCATAATACACTCTATTATTTCGACTCTAATAAAATGACACTTAAATTAGGTCCTAATTATTTTGGTCACGATACATTTGACATTCTGCATTCCACAATTATAAAATGGATGTGAAAATCCGAAACCTAATCCTACCACTTCGTATTTAATGTCTTTAATACGCGCAGATTAAAAAAACGTACAATATATGATGTAAAATATGATGTTTTTGTGCAAAGTAGTGTATATTGAATCAAAATCAACCATCCCTAGCCTCAAGAAACTGCCGCAACATACAACCGTTGCTAAAATGTATTGCCGCCATCAAAAGCTGCTATTCATATAAGTAAAATATCCAAGATATAGTCAAACAAGAATGTTTGGCCCGGTGAGTCGCTACTATTAGTTTGTTCTGTCAGGAATTATTTAAAACCTTCATAGATGTAGAAAATGGCATTAAAGAAAAAACATGACAACAACAATAAGAAAAGTACCTTGTGAAACTTTTTTGATATTGACAGGAGGGCGCTAGTGCGCTAGGGCGCTAGTGCGCTAGGGCGCTAGTGCGCTAGGGCGCTAGTGAACATCATTATTTAGTGTAACTTATACCCACCGGGTCAGATTAATTGTCAGTCTATACAACAAAATATAAGTAAAAAATTATTCTTTGATCCAGATAAACTCAAAAACTACTGCACTACTTTTTTTGATGATGTAAATCGCTTTGAATTCAAGTTATAGTCCAATAAATCAACTAAATACATTATACATTATGTTTTGTTGTTACACTCACTACGATGTTGCCTTAATTATCTTAGTACAAAGTTCATACCATACAATGTGTTTTAGATTTGAAAGGATAGTAATCTTTTTACCAAATATAACAAACGATCTGCTAATATTATACAACTAGCACAATTTTTGACTCCTTAACATACATTTTAAAAAATTGTTTTTTTTGTAACTTGTAGGTTAAAACCAATTGTCCACCCTTTTCGTCTTTGAGGTAGCTACGCGTCTTTTCCGTACTTAAAAATAGATCCGGATGTGTCCAAAAAAACAAGAAAAATTGTTTATAAAAAGAAAAAACACTCAAAACTATTTTACCATGAACCAAAGAATTTCAAATTTTCAACAAGAAAAGTAGTCCTATTATTTTCAACAACTTTTTTCACTAATTCATTTCAACATACAGTATTAGTGATTGCTTTTTTATGTCAGTAATTGGACGGTGAATATGGAAACATTTATGTATTCATATCTAGTAACCAAAGTAAATATAAATAAAAATTGCCTCCTTCGGAACAAGAGAACATTTAATTCTCTGCTGCATATTTAATGTGTAAAAGGCATATTCAATTACATCTTTTTTATCCGGTGGCTACAGGATTCATTTAAGGTTTTATGTACATTCGCGTTAATCCGCGGTGTTGCACTTACAGAGAAGTTGCCTTATTTGTGGTAATTAGACAAACACTACCTTTTATTACAAATTTATCAATAATAATAAGGTTTGATGTCCATAAAAGCGTAATAAAACCTTATTATCCGGTGTTTTCGTCTCCATGTGTACAAAACGTTCGAATCACCGTACCTTTGCAAGTGTAACACTGCTAGATTCCCCGAGTGTACATATTCTGAATGTGCGTGTATTCTAAAGACAGATATACAGCTGCCACGGTGTTTTCCATAAAAAAAGTGATGAAAATCAATAACTCAGTAGGCAAGAAGTCTTACTGTATTACAAGTTATTTTTCGTCAAGCCGCGGTTACACTAAATAAACACAGATTAGGGAAATAATACTTATTTTACCATGTTATGTGATGAGTGCGGTTGAAATGAAATATAAATCTATTTTGAAAGTGAACTATGTGATTCTCTGTACAAAAGTGATGAGACTAAAACAATATGTAATTATTTCAATCGTGTCTGTTTATATTTTACCCTTGATGTATTTAAAAAGTCCTTTCTTTCTGCATCCGTGACATTTGATTTGGGCCACAACCGTATAATGCCTGGTTTACATTATGCTAGCAGCGTTCAAAGTCACCTGGCATACAACTGGCATTGTAAATGCGCCAGTGAACACATACATGCCAGGTCTGCGCTAAAGTCCAACTGTACTGGCCAAATGTAAACTAGTCATAAAGCTGATGTCACGTGTCTACTCGGGGTAGACGGGAGAGTGCGGGTACTAGGCGAAGTACATGACCTTCTTGGTGACGGCGTGCACGGTGATGGCGCGCGCCATGGCGCCGGGCGTGCGGTCCTCGCTGCAGGCGGACTGGTGGCTGCCCTCGCCGGAGTCGTGCTCCTTCTCCACGAGGTGGTACCGTGCGCGGAACGCCACCAGGTGCGCGTAGTACGCGGGCGCGGGGATGGAGACGGAGCGCGTGCAGCGCACGTACGTGTGGCACAGCTGGTACGTGAGGCACTGCAGCTCGTCGGACCCGAAGTGGTTGTCGTCCCACAGCACGTGGTAGTGCGAAGGACGCGACGTACCCTGAAACACGTAACTTTCCTCAAAGGCCGGCGACGAATATATAGTTCCTCCAGTGTTGCAGATGTCCATGGGCGTCGTTGATCATCTTGGTGTTGCCGCTCGTTTACACCCTTATATTATATTAAAAAAACTACTCTTTTATGGCTTTATACACATGTCATTACAAAACCATTATTTATTTACATTTTTAGTTGTATATACTCAAAATACAACGAAGGCCCTCGCTATCCCCTGAGAATTTAGGTAACTATAGCAACCTTGAGTCTTTGCTGCTATTGTCTTGTAGTTTTTGTCTCTTTCTCACAGAGTTATTTTTTTCCAGTTTTATTCACCCCCTAACTTAAATAGCGTGAAAAATATATATCCTACAGCGTGTCGAAAACGTAGGGGTTTTTTGAAAAAATATGCTAAAATATGATTCCTGTCATCCTATAAAACAAAATATGTGTTTGTGAGTTTCTTGGTTACTAAGGGGGGCATTTAGTATAGTTTTGGCATGATAGAATGATGTTGAGGTGTGGTACCTGTATGCCCTGGTGGCTGCAGAGGTAGAAGTCGAACTCCGTGGGGTGCGTGATGCCGAGGTCGACGGTGGTGCCGGCGGGGATGTTGCCCGACTTGCCCGACTGCTCCTTCTTGTCGGCGCAGAACAGCCGCGTGTGGTGCCGCTTCTGCACCACTATGAACGTAATGCCCGGCTTGTACTCCGCCTCCAACTAAAAATGTGCAAACAATACTATAATCTGAAACTAGCTGTTTCCGTCCAGCTCCACCTGCATATTATTAAATTTTTATTTTATTGTTTACATTCCTTAAAACGTTCATTTCCAAATGTCAAAACACAAATGTTTAAAAAACCACAAAGTTCGCTGCCATTAGGCAACATTACCATTGCAATCTTGATTTTTGCTGCTATTGGCCTATGGTTTCTGTTTCATTCTAGCATGACAATTTTATCAAATTTATTCACCCTCTAAATTGAATAGCCTAAAATACATAGCCTATAGCGTGTCGCGATTATTGGGCTTTGGATATTTGACATTCTACATAACAAAGAAGTTAATAAATAGTTTCTTTCGTGAAGATGGACCCCCGATGGGTCCGAAACTAAATAGAGTAATAGCCGTTAAATAATTAGTTATAACAAAGTGTTTACGTTTTATTAAATTAGTATAGATTGTACAAAACAACGTTCGCACCTTAATGCAAGCCTCGCGAACTGCAGTAAGCTCGTGCTGCAGCACATGGATGAACTGTCCCTCGGAGATGCCGTCGCGGTACATGATGATGCGGTGCGGCTTGAACCCGCCCGTGCTCTTGTAGAACATGATCAGCAGCTCTTGCACCATGCTGCTCATCTCGTGCACTATCTCCTGTCTGTCAATGCAACAGTTGCAACGGCACATTATCATAATTATAACGTTACGAACCAGAACCATACTAAAAGATTTATAAATAACTAGCTTTCGCCTGGGACTCCGTCCGCGTGGAATTAAAAAAACTAAAATGCCCTATGTGTTATTCCAGACTAGATCGAGATCCGTTCAGCCGTTTAGGCTTCATGCTCTAACAAACATCCATCCATCTAAACTTTCGCGTTTATAATATTAGTAAGATTTGCAACCATATATCTTTCATGTTGAAAAGTTCATAGATTAAAAATGTTAAGGTTCAAAGATTATGAACTTATAATCGTCTTTTAAATGTCAGGGATATAGAAAAATACTTAATTTTGCAGTTAAAACAAAATTAAAAAACCAGTTAACATCTAAACCTGTTGATTTCTTGCTGGATGGCCTCAAGGAATAAATAACACATAAAGTTAGATACCTATGCTGCTGCACGCGAACCGTTGCTGCATATCTTGAAGGGTGAGCGTCCATCGAGCCCACAACAGCAGCAATGGATGGTTTCTTATTGTCTCCAGCCGGGGGGTGAGTCACGTCCACACCCAAGAAGATAACCGGCTCATTGAACACCTAGAAATGATATTTACAACTCCAAGAAAATATTCAACAGACCAAATTAGAACATGCGAGTACGACAAACGTAGTGTAGCTTCAAATGCAGCCAATATGAAGCAATGGCGGCCATTTTGATTTTTGTAATAAAATATGTTTTTGAAAATCACCGAAAGAAACGGAATCGTAAATGTTTTTCCCGTTATTATAAAAAAATAATCTCCAATTACTTAATAAATTTTAGTAACAATAAACGTTTTTTGTCCTAGACTTTTCCTAAACCGAAAATTTTAATAGCGTTTTTTTTAAGATTTTTTGATATAAGGGCTGGGCATTTTTTACTTCTTGAAATTTCATATTCAGTGAAAGTATCAATCTATGATGCTATAATTTTAGCTTTTTAATGCGTAATTTTTGGAAAATCGGATAATTTTGTTGGTGATATTTATTTTGTTTCGTGTTACAATAAACTTTCTTTTTTTAGGCCGTCTCAAATATATATTCAAAGCACTAAAAATATGCGATCAATTATGCCACCTTCATTCTACATATCTTTTTTTAATTCATAAATATAAATAAAGGTACAGCATTATTCTAAGATGTACATACAACACTGTCCTCTGCATGGCAGTTATGTAAATGGCACTTATACCTGCAGGCACAAACATTAAAATATGACTAACAATTAAGGAAAAACAGTTGCAAAATGTTATCCGCTTACATTGATACCGTCCGTGCTCTGGGCACTGTTTGGTTCTATACTCTGTCGCGACTCTTGTTCGCCGTCGGACCGCGTATACTATGAAGAAATAACCATTGCATTTCATTCATTTAAAACAACACTAATATTTTTAGTCCACATATAAACCTATCTGCGTTAAAAATTATTCAAACATATTTTCCTCATTGGTTCATCCAATGTTAAATTTGTGGTTAGTGGCACTGTACTACCGTTGCGGGAAAAATAGATAAAATAGATATGTATGTAGGTATTGACAACCAACTAATTTCAATATTATTTAAAAGTAAAAATACCTTTGGACGCAGCGATGGTACCAGTATAGAGTTGATGCCTCCTAGTTTGACGTTAATCTTCAAGCAGAGGTTGCTGAGCGTCTGTGGAGAGGTTTTGTTCACGTTCTTGGCTTGCACGCACTGTGTCGCCATACCGAGCACCGTGTCACCTACACGCTTCACTTCGGCTAAAAAAAACAATTACTATGTAATAACAGTATAAAATACTTAACAAATATGAATAAATTAAACCTTATTGCATAAAAAGTTTTATGAAGACACTGAGATAAAGTAGCTAAAAATTGCAAAATATTTTAAAAATTCCACAGATGATATTTTGTACAAAAAGGAACAAAAGAAGGTATTTCTATTCTGATCAATGTTAATAACCTATAAGAGGACTTTAAGTTGTGTTTGTCATAATAACAACATACCATAAACTGGTGTCTTCCCTGGCAACACCCTGGCTTGGAGTAATATTTACCTTGCAATCGTATGGGAGATAGGGAGAGAAGTAAACCGTGAAAAATTTAAAATGTATATCATCGGGTTTTATTGTGTGTGTTATTACGTTTCCTTTTGTGTTGTTTAAGGGAAAGGAGGGATTTATAAAATCCTTCTTTAATTTATATTTACATTCATGTCGCGTACCTTATGGTTTGTCACATGCCGTGAATATTAAATTAAGAAACAAAAGAATCTTACAGAGTACAGTCAGCTTCAAAAGATTTTTTTTTCAATTAAATGTGCTTAAAGAAATTATACGATGAGAAGCCGCAACTGAAGTGTTTTTCATAATTAAATAATCAATATACTCATAGTGGATAACACTGTCTTTTTTCAATATTATGGTACGTGTGTAAATTAACATAACGTGTTTATTATTAATTTCAAATTGTAATTAATTTTGAATACATATTTTCTCAATATCCAATTTCCATTTACATAATTGTTTTAGTTAACTTGTAAAATGTTCAAATACAGTCAAACGAACGGTTAGTTTTAATAAATTCTTTTCAATCTATCATATTTTGATGCTGACTGTACTTCAGTAACGAATTTGGGTCAGATCCTATTTCGTGAAAATACAAAAAAAAAAGATTAATTTCAATAACTAATTATCTTTAACGAACGAATACTTAAATTATTTTAATAAACTGGTTCCAGTTTCGCTTGCGCAGAATGACGTCAGCAGATTTAACTTTTTCTCTTTATTTAATTAAACTTTAATGTACATTTATAAGGCATTTAAATACTGATATTCCTTCACGTATGAATAGAGGTTTTAAAATTGTTAATTCAATTTCATCTTCAAAATTCCCTTTAAATATTACAACACATTAATCACAAATAACGTATTCGACTTTTGAGAAAACATTTACTTAAACGATACATGTTTTGAGGGCGTTGTATATATAATAATCGTTTCATCAAACTTCGTGTTCAAGGGCAGACAAGACAAGCGTCTGGAACATTCAGCTCGACTAGCTTTGAATACAAACTATATCTAGACATTCTGAATGAGATAAGAAAATAAATCACACTTCAAAAGATGAAAAACAAACTGAATACTATACGCCGGTGAACATACCAATAGAGCTAGACAATGACAATGTCTTGAAGTGGTCAATGGCTTTTTTTGTGACTGATTTGCCACTGTTTGCCTTGAAGAGGCATTTACAGATTCACCGGGCTTGAGGTGGCCGAGCGCATGGCGCTTAGCCTAAACAAACATGATAACAGGTTATGTTTATACTGCTGGTGCAGCACGGCCCGCACATACGACTCTAGCGGTATTGCTTTACTGCTAATTGTAGCAGCCCAAATTCATCTGATTTAATGTAATTATAGTCCTTATGTATTTACTCTGACCGTAATGAGTATCTACAAGATAATAAATGACGATGCGTATGCTGAATACTCCGTACAAATATTTGTGATATAAGAAATACGCGTATTATAATAAAAAATAAGAGTGTATCGGAGGTGAGACATTGAGCGCGCTTCGTCCCTAGCCCTGAACAAGGGGTCCTGCCCCGAGGTCTGCACTCAGGGAGCATATTTGGGACAGTATTTCTTGTAAATGGTTTCCCAGAACTCGATGTCACCCTTGTCAGGCACGGTGCGCGCTACTAGATTTTCTCCGATATCTAAATAGTCTTGTCTTTCCAAAGTGTACGGTTGCCAAATTGCGCCCAGACTTTCATCGGGAGTTGGGTTTCTAAAACAGAAATTGAGGTTAATTTCTAGTTTGGAAATGTTAGCATTACAGCTCGTTTACATCTGTCGGATGTTAGGTTTTTAATGGGGTGTCGGCTACCTTCAAATATATTATAACATATTTCTCACCCGTATTTTGCGAAGTTTGTCCAGAGCGCCGTCATATTGCAAACGACATCGAAGGCGGGCGCTCCGCGATCGAGCGGCGCGCCGAGGCTCCGCATGGGGAACAGGTATGGTAGCTCGTCGCCGTGGCATACCACTGTCTTCTCGCCCACTAAGTCGGCCACTCCAAACAGATGTTTGAAGAAATTTCTTTCAGATTTACACGTAAATTTGTACAGAAAAGTGTTGTTATTGCAGAAACTAGCACACTTTTTTTGCCAGAAGATTGAAGGACATAAAAAGTTCTCTGCGCCGATAAAAGCATACAAACAATCGATATTTTCCATAGATAATTCTTTTTCATCGAAATAATATTTTTTCAAAATTTTGCCGACTTCGATTTGATCTGATATTGGAATAGTTAAGGCGATGGTTCTCGGTACAAAATATTCGGCATATTTTTTCGCCTGCACAAACATGTCGTGGATATTATTCCCGAGTCCCAACATCATCACTCCCTCGTCTTCCGTGTAGCCGTTCATCACTTCCACATCCTCGTGTATACCGCGATGCAACAAATTAATTGGGTCATCGGGCATGAAGCTTTCTTCAGTACTACATTTCGTAACCGCCTCTTACAATTTGAAAGTCATCAAAATTTCAATGGAATTTGGAGTTAAGTGGTTTCAGT